>CAUYPK010061412.1:0-15929 GCA_963574355.1 Loris lydekkerianus
CAAGCACAGGCTGCTGGTGCTGGTGAAGGACAATGGCGAGCCTCCGCTGTCTGCCAGCGTCACGCTGCACGTGCTGCTGGTGGACGGCTTCTCCCAGCCCTACCTGCCGCTCCCGGAGGCGGCCGCGGAGCAGGCCCAGGCTGACTCGCTCACCGTCTACCTGGTCATCGCCTTGGCCTCGGTGTCCTCGCTCTTCCTGTTCTCGGTGGTGCTGTTCGTGGGGGTGAGGCTTTGCAGGAGGAACAGGGCGGCGTCTGCGGGTCGCTGCTCAGCGCCTGAGGGCCGTTTTGCAGGCCATCTAGTGGATGTCAGCGGCACTGGAACTCTGTCCCAGAGTTACCAGTATGAGGTGTGTCTGACAGGAGGCTCAGGGACAAATGAGTTCAAGTTCCTGAAGCCGGTAATCCCTAATCTCTGGCCCCAGGGCTCTAGCGAAGAAATAGGGAAAACAGCCACCTTCCGAAATAGCTTTGGATTCAATTAGAGATCTGATTATGATGCAATGTTTCTTACCATTAATCCCTAAGTTATCCAGATATAGAATTTGAGGATGTCATGGAGAAAAAGTCATCTTCAGAGTTAGCTTTGATATCCTTTAATGGATTTGTACATTGAATTTTATGTTGTTCAATTCTGGATTCAGTTTTACATCATTGCATTCATTTTCATAGAGCCATTTAAAATCCATGCATGGTATTGATTTTCCTGAGATTTTTAACTCTTTTTGTTATTTGTTATGATGAAATATCTTAATAAAACATTAATTTTATTTTCTATGTATTCTACCACTTGATTTTATCACTTTGTAAATGTATTTGATGGTAAATTGTGAAAATAAAAATAATGTACATCACTTTCTTTATTGTAATTGCTTCTGAAGGAATACATGCTTATGATAACAGCAAAAAAAGTGAGAAAACGTGAAATGCACCAGTCTCCTATCTTCTCTTCCCACCCTCCCACCCCCAGCCCTGATTCCTATTTGGTGAACTTTTGTTTTGTTGTTTTGTTGTTTTTTGGAGACAGAGTGTATCTCTTTCAGCCAGGCTGGAGGGCAGGGGTGCCATCACAGCTCACTGTAACCTCCAGCTCCTGGGCTCAAGCAATCCTCCCACCTCAGCTTCTGGAGCAGCTGGGACTACAGGAGAGCACCATATCTGGTTAATTTTTTAAAACATAATACTCGTTTTAAGTTTGGTCCTTTCATTCTCATTGCTGTATAGTATATTCTATTGCATAAATATGCCACAATTTATTGTCTATCTTTTAGATGAATATTTGTATGGGGCTAAGCATGGCTGTTATGAATAATACTGCTACAAACATTATTGAATGTATATTTTAGTGATTTGTTGTGTGATATTATGTGTCTTTTGGTAAATCTGTATGTGCAGTTTTGTTGGGTATATAGCTAGAAATGGAATCACTCCTCATTTACTAGGTACATGTCCATATTTAGTAGACATTTTCCAATAGTCTTCTAAAGTGGTTGTACTACTTTAAACTGCTATCACCAGTGTCTGGCTGTACAAATTTTTCCACATTTTTCCAACACCTGGTATTGTCTGTTTTTTAATTTTATTCTATTGGCAAAAATTTTTAAACATTTTTTAGCTCTTCTTATATTTACTTTCTTATAATCAAGGAGTATGTTTGTAACTTTTATGGTCTGGACTGTTTTTCAATGCCCTACCCCCATATTTATATATGTTGAAGCTCTAATCCAGCAGTTCTCAACCTGTGGGTCGAGACCTCTTTGGGGTCGAACGACCCTTTCACAGGGGTTGCCTAATACCAGATATTTACATTATGATTCATAATAGTAGCAAAAATTACAGTTATGAAGTAGCAACGAAAATAATTTTGCGGTTGGGGGGGTCACCACAACATGAGGAACTGTATTAAAGGGTCGCGGCATTAGGAAGGTTGAGAGCCACTGCTCTAATCCCCACGATCTCAGAAAGTGACTGTATTTAGAGAAAGGGCCTTTAAAGGGGTGAACACATGGAAATGAGTCATTAAGGTAGGGCTTAATTGACTATGACTAGTGTCCTTATGAGAGGAGGAGGTTAGAACATAGAGAGACAGTAGACATGTGTACTCTTAAAGAGATTATCATGTGAAGATACCAGGGGGAAAAATGGCCATCTACAAGCCAAGGAGAGAAGCTTCCAAATAAAACTACTTCTTCCAATACCTTGATCTTGGTCTTTTAGCCTCCAAATTACAAGGAAACAAATTTCCATTCTTTTAGCCACCCAATCTATTGTATTAGTTATGGCAGCCCTAGCAAACACAGTAACCTTTTTATAAACTTTATTTTTACTGATTGATTGGTTGATTGATATGAGACAGTCTCTGTTGCCCAGGCTAAAGTGCTCTGGCATCAGCCTACCTCACAGCAACCTCAAAATCCTGGCTTCAAGCAATCCTCCCACCTCAGCCTCCCAAGTAGCTGGGACTACAGGCACTCAGCAAGACTCCCAGCTAATTTTTCTTATTTTTAGTGGAGACAGGGTCTCTTGCTCTTGCTCAGGCTGATCTCAAACTCCTGAGCTCAAGCAATCCTCTCACCTTGGGCTCCCAGAGTGCAAAAATTACAGGTGTTAGCCACTGCACCAGCCATTTTCATAAACTTTAGACAATTTTCTGTTATACTTGCTGAGTACTTAGCACACTTAAAAGAACTTCAGTCATTGATTTTCACATATAGCTACTAATATATCACTATTCTCAGGTATTTCTGCATAAAACTGAAATCTCCATTTATTCTTCCATTAATAACAATTTCATTTGATTTTTCTTGTGAAAAAGAATAGCATCCTATTCTTCCTTTCATATCTCTTTCTCTTACACTTTTCCAAACTCTCTCAATTGAACTTCTACTTTTACATTTTATAACCATAGCTTTATATCTTCTGTATAACCACAGCTAAGAATCCCTTGTCTTATCCACAGTTATGTTTAAAAACCTGAAAATAAATATTAACAATTCTATTTTTATGACTATATTAATTATTAATGCCCGTAGTCAGAAATCACCAAAAATACACTGTGTCAGAACAAAGTTGCATTTATTGACATTTTGCAATGAGGGAGACTGTACACAATAGGAAGCCACAAGTTACCTTAGTAACAGAGTCTTACAAAGGAGTTATAGTATTTGAGCTGTGTTAAGTGGTTTGGGACAGTTTAGGGAAGTGGGTATACATTAGCTCTGGCCTAGATGCTTTCAGAAAGTGAGAACAATTCTATGATTGGGTATCTTAATTTTATTTAGGAGGTGGAAAAGACAAAGTGAAATTAAAGCTATAATTGGTAAAGCAGCAGCATTCACTCATTAGCAAAGAAAGGGGTTTTAAGCCTTTTTTTTTTTTTTTTTGGTTTGGACAACGTTCTTGCTTTTTGTCTCTGCTCAAGTCTGAAGTAATTTTATTTTGGTTTCTCTACATCAGGCTCTCAATGGTACTTTCTGATGTTAGTATTTCATAAGTTGTTTATGTTCAATAGGAAAAGATCATGGCCTATGAGTGGCAGAATTCCTGTTTGTCAGGGACTGATGATTTCTCAAAATATTTCTCATTGCAAGCCTTATCACTTAGCTACAAGAACTATCTTTTTGTTTGGATCTGATATTGTGCTTGCCATGCAATTGAAAACAGAATTTTTCTAAAATGGAGATCAAATAGATTCATCATTTAATAAAATGTTGGGGAGAGACGTAATCTTAGTTTGTCATCCTTGGTAGAATGCTGTGGTGGCATAGCTCACAGCAACCTCAAACTTTTGGGCTTGAAGTGATTCTCTTGCCTCAGCCTCCCTAGTAGCTAGGACTATAGATGCCTGCCACATCTGTCTATCTTTTAGACATGGGGTCTTGCTCTTGCTCAGGCTGGTCTTGAACTCTTGAGCTCAGGCAATCCACCCTCCTTGGCCTCCCAGAGTGCTAGGATTACAAGCGTGAGCCACTGTGCCTGGTCCTATTTTTTCTTTTTTTTATATAACTAGTAATACAGAAGATTCATCATTTTAGACTTTGTCAGTTTTTTTACTATATTTTAAAAATCTCAGTGCATAATTCAGCTTTTCGTATGTCTCACATGAAGACTTCTATCATTCTGCTCCCATCTAGGCTCAATGATCTCTAAGTGTGTACAAAACTGTCATCTTGTCTTTATGCCTCTCCTAGTTAAGTCCATTGTTTAATGGATCTTTTTTTTTTCATTGATTCATTTATGCAAAAATGAGATAAAAGCACCTTTGAGTTTTCACTATATTTTGGCATGTATTTGGCCTTTAATAAAAAAGAAAATCACAAGAATAATGTATAGATGCCAAAAGTCACCTTATGTAGACATAGATAGCTATAGAGTAAAGGCAAAGTTATGAAAGTTTTAACTGAGATGGGTCTATTAGAAAAATGTTGATCTTGGTCAATAGAAGACAAATTTTACTTTCAATATCCTAGGCATCACTGTCCATCCTTCTTCACTTCCCCAAATTTCATATAAATTTATATATTGTATATGCTATTAGAAAAAAATCTGCCATTTATTGAGTATTTTTTTTATTTTAGGTCTTAGAGTGGGCTGAATGGTAGTTCCCCAAAAGATGTATCTTTATCCATGAACTTGTGAATGGGAACTTATTTAGAAAAATGTTATTAAGTAACTTGAGATGAGATCATTTTGGATTCGTAAAGTGTTCATGAAAAAATGTTCAACTTCTCAAATCTTTAGGGTAATGAAAATCAAAACCCCAATAAGATATTACCTAACTCCAGTGATAATGACTCATACTAAAAGTCTTAAAACAACAGATGCTGGTGCAGATGTGGAGAGAAAGGAACTCTCATATGTTTAATGGATTTTTATCCCTTTCTTGTTTATTCTCTTCTTTTGCCACAGTATATCATGAAGTGGCTTCCTAAAGGAGAGTTCACAAAAAAGAAAACTTCTCATTTCCCTGAAAGTCAGAAAATGCATTTATTCCTTTATACTTTATTTATGGTTTGGCTCGATATAGAAGTCTTAAAAATTAAAAATCATTAATGTATCGATTATTGGTTTACAATTTTTGATAAGAAATCTTATGTGAATGTGATTCTTCATTTTTTTCATTCTCCCTCTCAATATATAGATACACACACACAAACACACAAAGGGTGCAAAAAAAGTATACGCATTTTAAGAAAGGAAAACTGTGTTAAAATTACAGTACTCAATATATACCAATAACAAAAGATGAATACAAGTCATGTTTGAGCACTTCTTGTAACTGCAGCAGTCAAATGTGGCTTGAGTGTATAGGTTTTTGTGGGTACATATATATACAAACACACACATACCCTCTTTTTCTTTCAAATTTTATAGTTTTCTCTTCTTTGTAGGTTACTTGAATTTTATAATAGTGTGTTGATCTTTTTCATTCATTTTGCTGGACACATATTCTAGCAATTTATACCTTTCCATTCCTGAGATTATTTCATCTCTACTATTATTTTCTTAATAATAGTAGCCCTAACTTTATCTTGTTATTTCTTTTTGGGATTTGTGTTTGTTAGATATTGAATATTCTCAATTATTTCTCTGCTTTTTATATTTCTCTTTTATTTTACATCTTTAGCTTTTCCTCTACATCCTTAAGTCTCTTCTTGCTTTATTTTTGAGTATTTCTAGTGATTTTTAATTTTTGTGTCATATTTAAGTCTCTAAGAAATTTTCATTATTAAACATTATTATATGTTATACACTATTATTGTTGCTACATATTTTCTATGTACTTGACTGTTTTAAATACTTACACATATCTCATTTGATCCTCACAATAGTGGTATTATTGATATGCTAATTTTCAAGAAGAATGAACTTGAACACAGAGAGGTAAAGCAAGTTGCCCGAGGCCACTATCCTAATCAATTCAGGCTGCTATAACAAAGTACCATAGGTTGGGGCTTATAAACAACAGAAATTTGTCACTGTGCTGGAAGCTGGAAATACGAAATCAGGGTTCCAGAACACTTAGTTTCTTGTGAAGGCCCTCTTCTAGGTTGTAGACTTCTGAAGTACTGTGTCCTCACCTGGTAGAAAAAGGGCAAAAATGCTCTCTTAGGTCTGTTTTATAAAGGCATTATTTTCATTCAGGATGGCTGTTCCCTCATGACCTAGTTAATTACTTCTCAGAGCTCTAACTCCTAATACCATCATATTGAGGATTAGGATTTCAACAGCCATCTAACTATTAATAGTAAGTGATGGAAATACAATTTGAATCCAGGCATCATGACCCCAGAGAGATCGCTTTATTATTATTTTCATCATTATTTTGTTTAAAAAAATTAGAGATGGGGTCTTTCATCTCTTGCCCAAGGTTAGTACTGAACTCATGGGTTCAAATGATTCTTTCACCTCAGCCTCCCAAGTACCATTGTGCACCATTATGTCTTCTTTGTTTTTACTTTCTTCTATTTTTAAATGTACTAAAATTCAAAAAAGTATATAATGTATGTGTACAATTTAAAATAAATAGTAATAAAATGGTCACTCATCTACCCATCACCCAGCTTAATAATTAGAACAATACCCAGACGTTTGAGGTCCTTATGTATCTCCAACATAACATCTTTTTTATTTCAAAATATTGAGGGGATAACATTTTTCAACTCTATGAAAAATAACCAGTACTTGAATCTTAAATTTGTTTATTCTTCTTTATAGTTGTAATAGATACGCATATATTCCTAAATAATATGTTATTTAGTTTGTATCTATCTTTGCAATTTATATAAATGGATTCATATAGTATGGATCATCTGTAGGCTTTCATTTTCCCTTTTTCACCTTTTTCCTTTTTTTTTTTTTTTTTTTTTTTTTTTTTTGAGATAGAGTCTGTTGCACAGGCTAGAGTGCCATGGTGTCAGCCAAATCCACAGCAATCTCAGATTCCTGGATTCAAGCGATCTTCGTATCTCAGTCTCCCAATTAGCTGAGACTACAGGTTTCCTGCCACAACATCTGGCTAATTTTTCTATTTTTAGTAGAGATAGTGTCTTGCTCTTGCTCATACTGGTTTCAAGTTCCTGAGTTCAAGCAATCCTTCTGCCTTGGCCTCCCAGAGTGCTAGGATTACAGGTCTGAGTCACTGTGCCTGGCTATTTTTCAATTATTATCACATTGAACTATTCATTTTGATGCAGTTCATTAATTTATACTGCTCTATAGTTTTCCTTTGTATAAATATATCTTTACTTTTTAATTCATTTTACTATTGATTGACTTTTTGGTTGCTCTAAAAGTCTTTTAACAATGAACAATGCTGCTATAAGCATTCTTGAATGTATCCCCTTCTTCACTGGAGCAAGAGTTTCTTTTGGTTATAGGCATATCCAGGAAGGGACTATCTGGATCATACCAAGAACCAAGAAAATATCCAGGTGAATGAAATAGCCAATTAATAATTGTCAACACTAAGATGACATATGTTAGAATTATCTGACAAAAATTTTAAGACAGATCTCATAAAAATGTTTTAGTAAGCAATTATGAACTGCTTACTGAAACTTACTGTTTTTATTCAGTAATAAAAATAAATATAAATAAAATTTATATTTTTAAGTTTTTATTCAGTAATAAAAATAATATAAATATAAATAAAAATAAGAAAATAAAAAAAAAAGAGTCTCAGGAAATAGATGTGAAGTAACAAAAATGGCAATTTTAGAAATTAATAATACAATAATGAAATAAAAACTCAATGTATGGGCTTAACAGCAGAATGGAGATAACAAAGAATTTGGGAATTAGAAATTGTCCAATCTGAACAATAGAGCTTTGGAGATCTGAGACAAAAACAAAAGATGTAGCATTTGTGTCATTGGAATCCCAGGAGAGGAGAAAGTGGATGATCTGAAAAGTACTCAAAGAAATAATGGCTGAAAACTTCCCAAATTGGCAAAGACAAACCCAGAGATTCAAGAAGCCAAACAAATCCCAAATAGGATAAACCCAAACAAATCCACAAAAAGAGATATCATAGTCAAATTTCTGAAAACGAATGACAAGAAAAATGTCTTGAAAGCAATGAGAGAGAAACGACACCTCACTACCTATAGGGAAGTAATAATATGAACAACAGTAGATCTCTCATAGAAGTTAGAAGGAAGAAAGGAAGTTGCACAAAAATTTTTGAGTGCTTAAAGAAAAGAATTGTCAACACAGAACCCTATATCCAGTGAAAATATCCTTCAGGAAAAGAATGTGTTGCCAGTAGACTTACCCTAAAAGAGTGGCTAAAGGAAGTTGTCCAATTAGGAAGAAAGCAATAGATAAGGTAATCTTAGAACACCAGGAAAGAAGGAAAACACAAGAAACAAAAATATGGTTAGATACAATAAACTTTCCTTGTCCTCTTGAAGTTTCTAAATTATGGTTGGTGATTGAATCCAAAATTATTACACTATCTGATGTGGCTGTAGATGTATGGAGATGAAATACTTAAGTGAAAGAAGGTAATGGCATATAAACGGAGGTACATTTTTTATACTTCACTTGAATTGGTCAAAGGATGATATCAGTAAACTATGACTAAACACTGATAGGCTGAGCAGGTTGAAAATTGCACAGTGGAGTCAGAAAGAATTCTGTCAACTGTGTTTCCTGGAAGTGAAATAATGGACCATAACATAGTCTGTCTCAAAACTTTCATAACATAATATCTAAAACAACCACTAAAAAGGTATACAAAGTGATAACACCAAAAGAAATATATAAATCAAAACAATTCTTTAAGAAATCACTAATGACCCATAGTGATTTAGAAAAAAAGAAACAGAAAAGCACAAGATGAAAAGAATAAGCAGGAAACAAAAAATAAAGAGAAGAGTTAGGCTCTACAAATCAATAATTAATTAAATCTAAATGGTCTTAGCACACCAATTATAGCAAACACATTGGGAGAAACATTTAAGAATCATGACCCAACTACATGCTGTCTACAACAAACTTCATTTCAAATACAATGAAATAGGCAGATTGAAAGTAACGATATAGAACAATATTATACAAACATTAATAGAAATAAAGCAAGAGCGACCATATTAATGTCAGATAAAGTAGACATCAGAGCAAATAAAATCACTAGAGACAGATTGGGACATTATATAACGACAAAAAAAGAAAATATAGCTATCATAAATGTGTATAAAAAACAATAGAGCTGTAAAATTCACATGTAGGAAGGAAGCAGAAAGTGATAGAATTGAAAGGCGAAATAGACAAATCCACAATTATAGTAAGAGATTTCCTTCTCTCAACAACTGCTAAAACAACTAGAAAATCAAGCAAGGACATAAAAAACTCAACATCATCAACCAATAGCCTCTAATAAATATTTATAGAATACCCAACACCATCTGAATACTCACTCATTCTTCTCAAATGCTCAAAAGAACATATGAAGGTCAGACAATTGCATTTGCAAACTTATCCTAGAAAAAGTGCTCATTGCCAAATATCGCTATGGTCATTGCCAAATATCGCTATGGTCACCTTTGAAGTACTTCCCTTGGCCGTCTGGTGACTGCAGTGATATTACTAGGACAAGTTTGTAAACTTATATTGTCCTACCCTATACAATGACAATTCTGATGGCCATCCCAGAGAAAGGGCTCTAAAATTGCTTTGAAGGGTGGATTAGGTGCTGATGTCAGTATATAGCTTCCTAAGGGGAGTACATTGAAGGTGACCATAGTGATATTCGGGAGTGAGGTATGTAGCAGTTTTTTAGAATGAGTTCAAGAACTTCATTATCTAACCTTCTAGACAAAATAAAACACATCCTTAGCCATAAAACAAACCTCAACCAGTTTAAAAGTGAAATCATACAGAGTGGGTTTTCTAACTATAATGAAATCAAATGAAAAATTAATAAAGGAAAGATAACAGAAAAATCTTCAAACCCTTGGGACCTAAACAATACATTTCTAAATAATCTATGGATCAAAATGGAAGTCTCAAGGGAAATTAGAAATACATCGACCTGAGTTGAAAATGAATATACAAAGTACAAAATTTATGAAACATAGCTAAAATAGTTCAGAGAGGAAATTTTGCGGGACTACATCCTAATGCATACATTAGAAAAGAGGAATACTCTCAAGTCAATCACTCACCATTTTACCAGTTTAAGCTTCCATCTCAAGAAACTGAAAAAAGATGAGGAAAATAAGCCCAAAGCATGCAGAAGTAAAGAAATAATAAATAGAATAGAGGAAATAAAAAAAATTCAAAGGAGAAGTAATAGAGAAAATAAATGAAATGATAGTGGTTCTTTGAAATATATTGATAAAATTGACAAACCTCTAGCAACACTGCCAAAGTCTTCCTGCTTGACAATTTGAGATTTCAAATGTGATTTAACATCAAATATTTCATATTTTCAAACTCTTCTGAAGCATATCTACTAACAACTGAGAGGTTTCTTTAAGTGATTATTTATACATTATCTTTATCCTTGAATTAATGTTTTTCTTTGTATAGAAAAATGAAAGAGTTGTAAAAGGTCCAGTTCATTCTTGAAGGTTAGTTTTTACCTTGCTTTTTTGATAAACTTCAAGAATTTTTGAAGGTATAAGGGAATTAACTGAAGCATAAAATAGAAATCTGCTTTATCAGCTATGTAATACAGGTAGGAATCCCTAATTTGGAGATTCAAAATCCTAAACTTTTTGAATGCCAACATAATGTCACATGTGAAAACTTCCACATATAAGTACTTTATACAAACTTTGTTTCATGCACAAATTCTTTTAAAATATTGTATAAAATTACCTTCAGGGTATGTGTATAAGGTATCCATGAAACAAATGAATTTTGTGTTTAGACTTGGGTACTATTCCCAAGGTATCTCATATTTATGCAAATATTCCAAAATCTAAAAAAGATTCAAAATCTAAAACACTTCTGGTCCTAAGCATTTCAGATTAGGGATTACCAACCTGTAATTACAAGCCAACCAAATAAAATTGTTTGATATACTTTATAATATCTCATCAGTTAAACTTCTACATTAACTCATTAGTCATAATCCAGTTTACCTATGATTTTAAAATGTCTATCACTTCATTTTAGCATACATGAGCAGGAAGAGTATGGAGCACAATGCTTTTCCATGTTGTCTACCTTTCCATGTTATGTCCAAAGGAGACAAAAGTTTTACCACCCAATTATTAAAACTAAGCTGCAAAATATTATTAAAATCCCAGTGAATTATGGAAATGTTCTATATCTTGAAAGACATGTGATTTACACAGATGACTCCATTTATTAAAATGGTACAGTTAAGATTGGTGCATTTCTTTCTTTCTTTCTTTCTTTTTTTCTTTTTTGTTGTTGTTGCCATTGTTGTTCAGCAGGCCCAGGTCAGATTCGAACCCACCAGCCCTGGTGTATGTAGCCAGTGCCCTGCCCACTGAGCTACAGGTGCTGCCAAGATCAGTGCATTTCAATTTGTGTAAACAGTACCTCAGGAAAGTAACAATATGAAAGTGATCATTGAGTGGGAGGCAGAGAATGGGGGAAGAGGTATAGATGAAATAATAAGACAACGTTGTGAAGCTGAGTAATGTATGCAGAGGTTTATTCTGTGTATTGTGTATATTGTATTTTCCCATAATAAAAAATTTAAAATGTAATAATCCCTTGTTAAAACATGTGTATAAAGGCAAAGTTAATTCAACTCTACTCTAGTGAATCAAAACAAAGCAAAAGCAAGCAAAGTAGAAAAGTATTCTCCTGAAGGAATCTGATGTAATCTACTTTCTATAAAAAGGGAGTTTCTTAGGTCAGGCCTGGTGGCTCACACCTGTAATCCTAACACTTTGGGAGGCCAAGGTGTGTGAATTGCTTGTGCTCAGGAGTTTGCGACCAGCCTGAGCACGAAAGAGACCCTGTCTCAACTATCTGGGTGTTGTGGAGGGCACTTGTAGTCACAGCTATTTGGGAGGCTGAGGCAAAAGAATTGCTTAAGCCCAAGAGTTTGAGGTTGCTGAGGGTTGTGATGCCATGGCACTCTACCCAGGGCAACAGAGTGAGACTCTGTCTCAAAAAAAAAAAAAAAAAAAAAAAAACTAAAATAAAACAAAACAAAAAGGGAGGAGTTTCTTGACACACCCAACTGATAATCTTTTGGGGGCACATAGAGATATTACCTACCTTCTAGCATAACTATCAATGTTCTCAAAGGCATTTCAATGACACAACTGAGTTTGGTGCATACTGTACTGCTGACAAAATTTGCTTTAAAATTCAAAATAATTCAATAAGCTTTATTTGAGGATTCCTGGTGGTGCTGCAGGCAAACACAGTAAATAAAGAACTCTGTGGATGTCATTAAGCTAGAATTAGAATTCGGAATAGCCACAAAAGAAAGAAGCATTTAAGATTGAACAGGAAATATCAGTGTTTCAGCAAAGAAACTAAACTCACACAAGATGTTTATGATTGTTGATTTTACTACATCAGTACATCAGTTCATTTTGTTATTTGTATCCTTAAATAACAGTATATTCTCAGTAACATTTATTAAATGAACCCTGGAAGCTGGTCACATTGATAGTTTTTTAATCCTTCTGACTTCATAGAGGAGATTTTTAACTCCAAGATGATTTCAGCTCTTTGGAGTTTAGATTTTATTTAGCTATGTTTACTTCACTAGTAGTTGACGTATCTTGAAAGTATCCTCACTTTTAATCTTCGATCATCTTAACTCTTAACTAAAGTAAATTTTACTTGAATTTAATTGATTTTGCCTCTCAAGAAGTTAGAAATCTGAAATGAATTATGTTTGCACATTTGTGTTCTTATATGTGCACTGACCTAATTCATACATTTTCGGGACATTTTAGAGCCACATTTTCCAATTTATCTGAGCAGAAAGTGGTGATATAGGAATGGATATAACCATGATATTTCGTCATTGAATTCCATGGTATTCACTCAAATGTAGTTCACCTTTATTATACAGACCATATTTGGCCTGTAGTTGTAGGACCTAGTGTCCTTTTTGCTGTGAGAGGATGGTGGAGGTAATTCTTTAATATTCATTTTTTGAATTGTATCATGTTCTTACAACAGTATAGTAGGGTAATATATTTGGACCTTGATTAATTAATGTGAGAAATGGATTTGACAAAAGAATAAAATGCACAAACCTCTTAAAGCCATGCTCAACTCTTTTCATACAAAAGTGAAGTAGAATCCTAGAATGCTTATGACAAGTATTTGCTCCTGGTTGCACTTTCAAATAAGTTAATTTCCTTAGATACTTCTTTCATAAGTACTTCTTGGTCTCAGTTTTCTTCCTAATAGCCTCATTGTTCTTTTTT
Organism: Loris lydekkerianus; assembly: GCA_963574355.1. Classification (NCBI taxonomy): domain Eukaryota; kingdom Metazoa; phylum Chordata; class Mammalia; order Primates; family Lorisidae; genus Loris; species Loris lydekkerianus. Next base: position 13,382 of record CAUYPK010061412.1, read on the forward strand.
ACTATGCAGGCATAGCCATACTTAACAAAGTAACTTTGTTGTTCATGCCACTTATAAGTAATATAGAATTTAGAGAATTTATTGTTTATTTTACTATTAGTGTTGCTAATAAACTTCTACAATATGTATAGTTTGTTGATGTGTTTGTTGGGACAATTAAATAGTGTACCTTTTGGACATTCAAATAACACTGCTCTTTAGAGATAAACTGCACTGTCAAAGAATCATAATTGATTGTAGGAAGTTTTTTGTATGTTACCTAAAATAGTGATTCTTAAATGTTGCTATGCATAAGAACAACTTAAGGAAAACATAGTTTGAAATTTTGATTCAAGACCTGTAGGGGAACCCAAAAATTGGCTTTAAAAAGTGTGCACAGGCACAAAACCAATACATCCAAGAAATTCTTTATGTATGTGGTTCGCACACTGAGTTTGAGAAACACTGACTTGACCCAGAAGTCTTTATAACGCTCAGATTTCAGAAAGGGTATCGATGTGAAAACACCTCATGAAGTTACTAATTTGAACGCGTGGTGGCGGTGTAGGCTAAGACAGTGGAGTGGAAAAATCCTATGCAGATTCAGTGGACTCCATTTTACCCAAAAGCCAAGTAAAATACAGAACACATTTACAGCCAAAAACTAAGATAGACGTCTTTAGAAAGGCAGTCGTCGCCAGGCAAGAATAAGAACAAATTTAAAAATCTATACCAAAGACAGTTGGGAGGGTCGGAGAGTTGATGTTGGATGCGGTGACTGGGAGCTGAGGAGGATTTTTCCAATGAAATCAGATCTAACTATGGAGATGGTACGAACAAAAGTACAGCACAACAAAAGGCAAGTGGCGATTTTCATTTTATTGATGCTCTTGTGGAAGGTGGGTTCAGAATCCATTCAGTATTCAGCACTGGAGGAAGCAGAGAGTGGCACGTTTGTGGCCAACTTGACAAAGGACCTGGGACTTGGGGTGGGAGAGCTGGCCGCACGGGGCGCCCGGGTTGTTTTCAAGGGGAACAGACAACATTTGCTGCTTGACCCACAGACCCATAATTTGCTGCTAAATGAAAAACTTGACAGGGAGGAGCTGTGTGGCTCCACTGAGCCGTGTGTGCTTCCTTTTCAAGTGTTACTGGAAAACCCCTTGCAGTTTTATCAGGCTGCCTTGCGAGTCAGAGATATAAATGACCATGCCCCAGAGTTCCCTTCCAGAGAAATGATTTTGAAAATATCAGAAATTACTACACCAGGAAAAATATTTCCCTTAAAAATGGCAAACGATTTAGATGTTGGCAGCAACAGTCTTCAGAGCTACACAATCAGCTCCAATCCTTACTTCCACGTTCTCACCCGCAATCGCAGCGACGGCAGGAAGTTCCCGGAGCTGGTGCTGGACAAGGCGTTGGACAGAGAGGAGCAGCCTCAACTCAGGCTGACGCTCACCGCGCTGGACGGCGGGTCTCCGCCCAGGTCAGGAACCTCAGAGATTCAGATCCAGGTTTTGGACATCAATGACAACGCCCCTGAGTTTACTCAGGAGTTCTATGAAGTGCAAGTCCCTGAGAACAGCGCCATCGGCTCTCTCATTACTACTGTCTCAGCCAGAGATTTAGATGCAGGATCCTTCGGGGAGGTATCCTATGCTCTATTTCAAGTCGATGACGTTAACCAACCTTTCGAAATAAACACAATCACAGGAGAAATTCGACTGATAAAAGCTTTGGATTTTGAAGAATTTCAGTCTTATCATGTGGATATTGAGGCCACAGATGGTGGAGGCCTAACAGGAAAATGTTCTTTAGTCCTCAAGGTCCTGGATGTGAACGACAACGCCCCTGAATTGACCATCTCATCACTCTTCAGCCCCATCCCAGAAAACTTGCAGGAGATCATAGTGGCAGTTTTCAGTGTTTCAGATGCAGATTCTGGACATAACCAACGGGTTATTTGTTCTATAGATAACAATCTCCCTTTTATTCTAAAACCATCAGTGGAAAATTTTTACACTCTGGTAACAGAAGGTGCCCTGGACAGAGAGACCAGAGCTGAGTACAACGTCACCATCACCGTCACTGACTTGGGGACACCTAGACTGAAAACCCAACACAGCATTACTGTGCTGGTCTCTGACGTCAATGACAACGCACCCACTTTCAGTCAGACTTCCTACACCTTGTTTGTCCGCGAAAACAACAGCCCCGCCCTGCACATAGGCACCATCAGCGCCACAGACAGAGACTCAGGCACAAACGCCCAGGTCACCTACTCCCTGCTGCCGCCTCAGGACCCCCACCTGCCCCTCGCCTCGCTGGTCTCCATCAACTCGGACAACGGACACCTGTTCGCCCTGAGGGCGCTGGACTTTGAGGCCCTGCAGGCGTTCGAGTTCCGCGTGGGTGCCACAGACCAAGGCTCCCCAGCGCTGAGCAGCGAGGCGCTGGTGCGCGTGGTGGTGGTGGACGCCAACGACAACTCGCCCTTCGTGCTGTACCCGCTGCAGAACGGCTCTGCGCCCTGCACCGAGCTGGTGCCCAGGGCGGCCGAGGCGGG
>CAUYPK010061415.1:0-12277 GCA_963574355.1 Loris lydekkerianus
CCCCCGCCCCGCCCCCCCCCCCCCCCCCCCCCCCCCCCCCCCCCCCCCCCCCCCCCCCCCCCCCCCCCCCCCCCCCCCCCCCCCCCCCCCCCCCCCCCCCCCCCGCCCCCCCCCCCCCCCCCCCCCCCATAGGACCCCTAGGGGGAGTGACCTGAGGCTGGGAGGGCCTGGGCAGGGGTCACTTACTGTCACCACTGGGGGTGGTCACAGTAGCAGCCATTTAGAGACTCACCTGCGAAGGAGCTTGGCCTTCAGTGAGGCCCGGGAGGCGCTCCAGGAGCTCAGCTCAGGGCTGGTGAGGGCCGTGGGCCGCGTGTGATCCAGCACAGTGAGGTCCTTGCCCTGCTTCCACAGTTCATAGCGCTCGGGCTGCAGAATGCGCACGAACACATCCATGGAAATCTTCACCATGTCCTTCCGGCATGTGCACTGCGGGACAGGGGATGGGCGCCCTGAGCCCCTGGCACCATGACCCTGGTCCTCCCCTGCACAGTCCTTCACCCAGTTGCTCATTTCTAGACCTGTCACAAGACAGGAAGTGAAATCTTCTTTTCCCCAGCAACAGGTGAGGCTGCCAAACATCCTTTCTCAAGCCCCACGTGTTCCCAACTGTGAAATCTCTGGCCTGCCCCTTGGAGTTATGACAACCACCAACCAAACATTCAAGAGTAGCATTTGGAGAGCAGAACCCTCTGCTCAGGGAGGAGGGCTTAAGGATCAGGCAGAACTCTGGCACTCAGCAGCCCTGCAGGCACCATGGCTGAGGTTCTGCTGCCTCTGGTCGGTTCAGACAAAAATGGCTCTCTTCTAGGGAGCACATGCCTCTGAAGACAAAAAAAACCAACACAGAAGGTTTTATAGTAGCAATTGTTCCAAGAGGACCAGGAAGGGAGGAAAAGCAGAGTGTCCCCAGAGAGCTCAGAAAACACAAGAGGAAACACACAGACTCCTGGGGGCTCTTGAGGGGCAGCGCTGGCCTAAGGGCTCTGTACACCTTATCCAGCTATCTCTACCTGAAGAGGAAGTTTAAGGTCTAAGAGTCTCAGTGACTCAGCCACCAAGAAAGGGAGCTAAAATGCTAAAATGCTACTTGCCAAGGCAGGCACGGGTGACCTCTTGCTGGACTTAAGTAAACTTGCCCTGGACAGGATGGACACTTGTGCTTAGGGAGATCAAGCAAGCAGCAAGCACGTGGTAAGGACCGGCTATGACAAAGGAATCTTCTACCCTTCTGTGCCCAAGAGCCCCTCTCTATACCACTGCTCTAGGGGCTCTGCCTCTACTTCCCTCCTCTGTGCCACACTGGGCAGTGGGATGGAAGCACTGCAGGTAACCTGGAGACACTCAACTCTTCAGGGACTAGGGGGCCAGAGAAGCTGAGCGCCCCAGAGGGCAAGATGCCGGAAGCCCAAGCAGTTTTTCCTGCAACCATCACTTAGCTGTCAGGAGGTGGCTAGGCAGCCCTGGGTTCTGGCTCACCTCACTTGCAGTTGTTGTGGCTCAAAAGCATCACAGACAATGTACAAACATGCAGGCATGACTGTGTGCTAGTAAAACTTTGACAAATGCAGGCCATAGGGCGGCACTGCTGGTCTAGACTCTGAAGGATAAAGCAGCCATGGGAGTCTTCTCCAAGGCTGAGGGGAAGCTCAGGGATTGGGGGGCCCTTCCCTTCCTCTGACAGGGTCTCAGTCCCCCTCCTGATAGGGAGACGAATGCCCAGGGACACAGGGTGGCTCCAACCTCCTGCCAACCCTTGCAGTTCAGCCTCAGAAGTCTACTCGGAACTTTCCCATGTTATATTTCTGTTTTAAGTACCCAGCTTACTATCATTGCTGTGTTCTCAGTGGAAACAAAGGAATCAGAATGGTAAAGACTTAACTGAACTCGACAATTATGTTACCTTGCCCTGACAAGCCCTTCCAAACACCCCTCAATTTATTCTGGAAACACTGAAATATTTACAACCCCAAATCTGATGTTGAAGGAGGTGGTAGCGGAAACCTTCCAGTGGAATTTCCCGCAGCTCCCACCCACCCTGTTCCCTGATCCCAGGGGTAGCTGTGGAACCTTCTGCTGGATCCAGGAGTAGGGACTGGGGAACAGTAATAACCCGACCACGCTGAGCAGGAGGGAATATTTATGGCCAAATGGCTCTCAGCAAACTCAATTCGCTTAATGAAAAACTGTGCAGGATAGAAAGGTTGGCGGTGTGATTTGGCTGTGAAGGAGAGGCTGCACAGATGGTGCCCATGTTTCAGATTCCTGGCCGGGCCTCGGCCTCCCCAGTGTCACCATTAACAGCGGCTTAAGGGATTTGTATCGAGCGGCTTTGCAATTGCTTTTCCTTAAGTAATTAAAAAAAACACCTGTGTGCACCCATGGAGGGGCCATGTAGACATGCTCTGTGTAGCACATCACTGTGACCTGGAACTGGGCCTGAGCCCCCTCATCCAGCCAAGGCTGGCCTGGCTACTGATGTGTCCTATGCTCAGGGGCTAATGCTGCTGGTGTAAGCCATCCATGGTGGCAGGTGCTGTGGATACTTGACAGAATGGTGGTAGCTGGAAACATTGGCACCTAAGTGTCCACAAGGGTTCTGTAGGGATCTGTGGAGTGTGGGCACCTGAGAAGGAAACAAGAGGGAAGAGGGAAGGCCCTGGAAGAAGCAGTGCCAGAGAGGGAGTAACAGTTTTGTGGATTTAGGACACAGGACAGGCATTTCCAAGTGCTGGGCAGCTGAATAGGGTCTCCTTGTTTTAGCCCAACAGTTTGGGAGAGGAATTTGCTAAAGCCACTAAGAGATTAGCTTTTTCTTAAAAGCCACCTCCTGGGCTGGACATGCTGGGGCCCCACTATCAGGCACCACCATTGTCCTCTTCTGTTAAGGGACTGCTACAGCCAGGGAGGGGGCAGAGTTCTCAGGGCGGCCTTCAAACTGGTGCCTAGGGAGGGAAGGGACATAGACCAGCAAAGCCCACCATCTGCTTTTATTATTGAGGCCCTGGGTCATGTTGTCTGTCACCAGCCCTTGTCCTATTCCCAACCCTTTGGGACATATATTTTCCGAGGATCTGTAGGAATTACTGAAGTTGACACCTCCTGCCTGTTCTCGATTCCTGTTACTCAAATTAGCACACACGCTGCCCCCGCCAGTCTCAGTAGAGACAGAATGCACTCTCAAGGGGGAGTCTGGCCATGTCATTAGTTTCTGATGGAGAAATCAGGCACGAATGCAGGAAAGGTGGTCTGAGTGGTCCCCTGAAGGCCTCAGCATACTCCAGGGCCCCAGGTGCCAAGGCACAACACACAGCCACTCAGTCACTAGAGCCACGTGGGTGGGGCCATCTGAGAGTGGCAGAGTGGGCACTAGCCTGCTCCAATCCAGCCAGGGCAGGTGGCAGTGACGCCTCAGTGCTGAGCAAGCCTCTGGGGAGAGAGGAGGGAGGAGAAGCAGCAGGAGGAGGAGTGCAGGCAGGATGCAGGCAGGGAGTACACAGCACATGGCCTGGGCCCCCTGCCAGGCTCAGCCTCCACTGAGGGTATTTACTCCAAAAGGAACCTCCCCTGCCACACCCTGGCGTTGGTCTTCTACCCATGGAGGGTCTCACCTACCTCAGGCTCTCAGCCTCTATCTGGTGACAGCCCCCCCATAAGCCTCTTCCTGCCCCTGGTGATGTGGTAGCCAGGCTGGGGGGACACCCCCTCGGCGCCTCCTTGGCACCATGACACCACACAGAACAGGTTCTCAGATGGCACCTCATGTTGAGAGCACCAGCACTGCCACAACAAGCAAACTGATCAGAAGAACGGGCTGCATGGCGCTTAAGCTTGATGGAGACTGGCTGAGTGAAGCCTCTGACAGGAGAGGAGAAGCAGCAGCTCTGCCCCATGAGAGTCCCAGAGGAGGAAGCTGGAGTTGGCCACCGTCACCCTACCAGTCCAAGCAAGGCTGACAGCTTCTAGAGGATAACACCAGCAACCAGCCACATGGGACAGGGGGCCAAGCCGTGCAGTTCTATGGGCCACGGATCACGTGCAGATTGCAGGTCCCTAAACATAAACAAATTCATCCTGCAGCTCCCCTTTTAGGGATCTTAAGGAGAAAGGATTTCAGACAAAGACACCCACTGCCTCTTTCCTGAGAGAAAAACACGCACCACACACACAAATGTAAGCCAAGATAACTCCAGCCGCAAGGCTCAGCCACCATGGGCAGAATAAGGCAATGACAGATCCACATGATGTGCAGCGTGCTGCAGCCAGACCTGCTCTATGAGACAGTTCTGACAACAAAACACTCTTACCATATGCATTACCTGAAAAAATACAAGCACACAGTCATGCATACAGTGGGGGCCCAGTTATGAGCAGAGATGTTTAAAAAAAAAAAGAAATTCACCAAAACATCAGCCATGTTTTTTCACTATGACATTAAACAATTCTCTTGCCGTTTCTTTTTCTAAACCTCTTTACTGAGTAGGTGTATCATACAAATCAGGCCTGCCACTTGGTCATTTGGTTTGGCTAATGCAATTGACTGTGCTGATTCATCAGCTTACTGTTCTCGTGACAAGGACAGAGTGAACAGTCACAACAGAGAATATGTGGATTCTGAGCCTGCACACAGTCACCATCGAGTCCTCTACAGAAAGTCTACCACACCCTGATTTAAGTCATGAAATAATTTTTATAGAGTAGCCTGCAGTCTAAGGACCTCAGTGATGAACATCCCACATGCCAACTTTGGTGCAAAGTGTGAGCAGTCCCAAATGTGGCCCTGTGAGTACTCATAGCAGCTCTAGTTTTTATGGAGTATGGTGGCCACATACCCCCACTCCCTCCCCTTGCCACCAGCTCGGGAGCAAGAGCCTAAGAGCAAGAGCCTTTAATCGCTCCCATCAAGAAGCAGCCTAGCCCTGGAGCAGGAAGGTGTGGACTCTCACTGTGCCTGTCTGGGGCACCTGCCCTCCACACCCATCAGCCAATCACTGTGGAAATGCTACCAAGAACCCAGGTGGAGCTCAAGGACCCTAGGCCCACTGTACTTCAGCCTTGGGTATCCCAACCCCACCCTAGGATGGAACCCAGATAAAGATGCACCCCACAATGTCCAGGGATGTGGCTGTCCCTGACTAACCAGCTCCAAACCTCTAGCCCATAGACTTCACATGTTCTGGCTGGGACTGCCCTAGTGTGACTTTGTTTTCTTGTCATCTGAATGATCCTAGACTCCCATATATAGAAGAATGCAGCAGTAAGGGTCCCTATAATGACAACCAAAGATCAAGGCCCTGGCTCAGCTCAGTTTACATGAACTGTGTAGGGCCCAAGCAGGGATGAGAACAGCACAGCCTTGGAGGCACGCTGCTCTCCTGTTTCTTCTTCTGTTTTGTTGGGATGTGCATTTTCTTACTGAAGGCAGTTCCAGTATGCCATGGAGTAATATTTTGGAGCAAAAGCAGTAATATTTTGTAAGCTCTAAGGGACACATATAAGATGAGATCCAACTTCCAGGAATGATGTTCCCTGAAAGATTCCCTTCCACAACAGAGTATCAGGGTACAAATTCGTTGCAGGCTTCAGAACTGTCTGACCCAGAGTTGAAAGCATGTTTTAAGGACCTTTAATTTCCCAAGGTTTGGGATGCTGGGGAAAAAAGTACCAACCTAAGATTAGATCTTGCATTGCCAGCCATAAAATGGTTTCAAACTTTTAGCTCAAAAAGAGTCATGTCTCTCATGTCTAAATTATCATGGCCTCTGAGTTAGAAAGTCTGAATTAATGCAGATTCACCCTGCAATGCTGGGTCCCTGCCCCAAAGGCTTACAGTATAATTGGGGAGACAGAATAAACACATGTGAGAAGCCAGAGAAACGCAGACAGCAGAGAGAGGCTACGTCCCCATCCCCTCAGGGATGACTCTGAATACCAGGAAGCAGGGTACTGGGCCTGTGGCACCTACTGTGTACACGTCTCTGACAGTTTCTGCCAAGGGGCCAGAGCTGCTGACACCAGCTCTATCCCCACCTTTCCATGGCCAGAGTGACTCCTCTGCTTTTCAGGGCCAAGTTAGTGGGATAGGTTGGCCAAGGACCTGGCCAGCCTCACTGCCATTCATGCAGCAGGTATCAGGTGTCTTTTGACCAGATAAGCCATCCAAAAAAGTCTCTTTTGCTCACCCATCTCTATGACCCTTGGGTGAGCAAGTCTTAGGAACTCACCAGGACTCTGAGAATCTGGTATGAACATGGCCAGCCTGCTCCAGTTCTGTGGAAGGCAACTAGGCCCCTACACTGCAGTCTAAGGACCACGGTGGTGAACATCCTTGCCACCACCTCCAGGACCAAGATAGGGAAAGGAAAGAGTATGGTATGAGTCTCACATGGCAGAAGCAAAAAAGTCAGCCGGGCTTCGGAGTAAATGGCTAGATCATGGCACAGACCCTAAGAAAGGCTCAGAGTAGAGAAAGTGTGTGCCCAGTGGCTCAACCAGATGCAGCTGTCACTTACAGGTGATAAGCAGATTTATGACCATGAGTTAGGGGCCCAGACCTAATGTAAGTACCTCTGCCCTGGCCAGCCCCTGTCACTCAGTGCCCAGACACCAAGTCAAAGAGCTAGAAAGCAGGGCTGTCACAGCCTCAGAAGACTGATACATCAAACATCCTGACATTCACAGCCACGTCCCCCAGGACCCACTGCTGAGTTCTGGGGGAAATGGGAAAGCAATGTTGGGCTGGTATTGGCCTCTGGTTACACATGGCAGGGGCCCAGCACAGAGGCAAGCAGACTTCTTTCTAAAGTGTGGGAAAAAAAAGAAATCAGAATGTCAATGGACTCAAAATTGGTGGCTGTGAGGCCCAAGGCCTGCTTTGTGACAGTGAGCTTGTCTGGCCCCCTGCAGAGAGCAGGGATGAGGCTGCTGCTCACCACACCCACAGGGTTTGCACACTAGACAGATCCCAGGGCTCCAGTGCCTTTCAGGGGAATGACCACCAATTGCCCACATGACCTGATCTGGCTTGGGGACCCCTGGGACTGTCCCTTGAGACAATCACTGAAGACTGTCCCTTGCAGGAGGAGTGGATACAGAGGGCAGGCAGGGCTGTTACCAGGAGATATTCCTTCAGCTCCAGCTTGTGCTCTCCATCGCTTTAAAAAGTGAAGTAAGTTTAACCTTTTCATAGGAATAAATATTAATGCCCAATAAAACTTGCAAGACCTTATTACTTAGTAGTTCCAGAGCACTAGATGTGCAAAGCACTTCAGCTCTGCTTTCGGGCCCAACAAAGTCTGGGGAAGGGGAGTGGGGAGAGAAGGCACCAGTGCTCAGGAGAGCAGACCAGGGAGGGTTACTCAGCAGAGCAGAAAGTTGAGCACTGTGCCTGCTATGGGGGTACAGCCCCATTCCCTTTCCGCTTCCCTCCCCCAGACTTCATTGGGCAGCTAGCCATCATCCTTGGTGACTCCCATCTCCGTCTGCTGCCCCTTCCAGAGGGCCCCAGAATGCCTCCATCCCTGCCCCCTGCTAACTGGAGGGCAAAGCTACAGGAAGGAGACAGGTACCAGTGCTTGTGGGTGCCTGGTCTAAATGTTTTTGAAGTGATGGGCCAAGTACACACAGCCCACCTCCTTCCTGGAACCACAAGAGGGACTTTCATAAAAGATACATCTGCAAAGACAGGGGAATGGGGAAGGAGACAAAAACCAGTACTAAAGTGGGAAGTGGGTAGCTGGCCAACAGTGGGAAGGGATGCAGACCCCAGGGAGCCAACCCCAGAAGAGATGAGGGGACAGCAGGTATGCATTACGCCTCTGTAACCCAGACTCTGCTGGAAGGGAAAGGAGGACACCTGCAGGGTGGGCTGTCAGAGCACCCCAACCCTCCCACCCCTGCTCAAGGGGGTGTTCAACATGCCTTACTGAAGTCCTGGGGTCACCTGACCTGGGGATCCTAGGCAAAGCTCAGGGTGTCTGTGCCACCCTCAGGACCCTAGGAAAGAGCCCTGAGCACTATTCCTGCACAGTCTGGCTAGAATAAGAGGAAAGACCTAAACACACTGATTTTGGGGGGTTCCCCCAACCAGACCATCCATATCCCCCCATGGTAAAACTCCATGTGAGAAAGGTAGCCCTACACCCAGAGCTCACATCAGCCTCAGGCCCCAACTCAGAACCATCACATTCCATCTTTACTAGAGAGCATCAGGGACAGGATCTCTACCACGATTCCAGGACAGCAAAATCAACAATTGGAAAAACACAACTAGGAAGACACAGAAGTCAGAGAAGAGATTTTCAAAAAGAACTTAAAACTATCATCCATATCCTCAGAAATGAAAGATACCACATCATGAAACAAGAAGAGAGCTTATAGAAAAGGAATATCCAGAGGATAAAAGAAGGCAGAAGTTAACAATAGAAAGTTTGGGTAATACGATTAAGGGACTCTCCCAGCAAACACAAACAGTTGAAAAAGATGGAAAATGGAGCAGGAAGAAATAAAGTAACTGCAGTGCTATATCTGAGACATCTAACCCTGCGTGACAGGAGTCTGAATTAGAGACGAGAAAGAAGGAAGAGCAAGTCATTGATGGGATCACTAGAAAGTCTCCCAGCATTGGGGAACCCCAGATGGAAAGGACTCAAGGGTGCAGGTGGCAAACATAAGACCCATGCCAGGCACCTAACTGGGAGACATGAGAACATTGGGACACAAAGAGGACTAAGATTCCAGAAGGGAAAAGAACAGGTCACACACCAAAAGCGAGGAATCCGAAGAGTCTGGCTTTTTACAAGCAACACTGAAAGAACAAAGGTGAGCACAGCCCGCAAAGTCCTCAAGGAGGACAAATGCCACAGAGATTTCCAGACCCAGCCAAACTGTCAGCTGCCTGCAAACAGTGGCTTATCCTGCAGGCATCCCTCCACCTCCTTGTCTAAGCTTTCTATGGAGTTTTTGTTTCCTTTTTAACTTCCTTTTTTTTTCCTTGTATCCCTGTTTTCAAATGAGAAGTCTCAAAACTTGACTATGTTGCACCCCCTGAAGGTGCCGCTGGAGGTTGTGCCCCTCTTAAATAAGGTCACAGCAGGTATTTAAAGGGAAAGGAAAGTAGTGGCCTTCCGGTCCAGCACTGCCTTGCCCCCAGTGTCCAGCATTGATGGCACCTGGAACATGTCCTCCTCATCCCAGGCTCTCTGAATGTAAAGGTGAGGGAAGTCTCAGCAGAGGCTCAGATATACTCCCTGATGTTCCTCAGGAGGCTGACTCTGCATCTGGCCTACAGAGTGGGGATTAGGCAGTAGGTGAAGAGACTGTGATAAACTTTCTGTCCATTTGGGTTGCTAGGACAAAAAAACCATAACTGGTGTCTTATACACAAGTCATTGATTTCTCATGGTTCTGGAGGCTGAAAATCCAAGATCCAGGTGCTGCGGATTTGCTGTCTGGCTCACAAGTGGTGCCTTCTGTGTCCCCACAAGGTGGGAGGTGCAGGGAGCTTCCTGGGGCTCTCTAGTAAGAGTACTGATCACACCCATAAGGCCCCACGCTCCTGACACCATCACCTTGAAGGCCAGGCTGTCAACACACAAGCTCTGAGGAACAAAAGCATTCAATCCATGGCATCTTTCTGTGGAAAGGAGGACCATCTCCATTGAATGAAATGAGATCATGCAAGCAGTGTGTAGCTTGGGCAGAGTGGGCATGAAAGCACTTCCCATTGTAAACAAGACCCTTCCCTCCTGTTTTTTTTCTTTGGAGACAGAGCCTCAAGCTGTCACCCTGGATAGAGTGCTGTGGCATCACAGCTCACAGTAACCTCCAACTCCTGGGCTCAAGTGATTCTCCTGCCTCCGCCTCCCAAGTAGCTGGGACTATAGGCACCTGCCACAACATCTAGCTATGTTTTGGTTGCAGCCATCATTATTGTTGGCGGGCCTAGGCTGGATTCGAACCCACCAGCTCAGGTGTATGTGGCTGGTACCTTAGCTGCTTGAGCCACAGACACCAAGCCATCCCCTCTTATTTTTCTTGTACCCCCCCCCCCCCAAACCATGAGTCATCTAGAACACAAAGGGCAATGCAACTGTTTCTCTGGGTCTGAATTCCCAAGTCTGTCCATCTGTTCTTTATGTCTGAGGAATTGTCCTTTACCAGACAGAATAATCCCATGCAAAATTCCTGAAATGAAGTGAGATCAGTGTGCTTTGGCTTGGCACCCTGCTCAGTGGCTAGGGTGCTGGCCACATGCTGCAGGGTTTGAACCCAGTCAGTGCCTGCTAAACAATGACAACAATAACAAAAAATAGCCTGGCGCTGTGGTGGGTGCCTGTAGTCCCAGCTACTGGGAGGCTGAGGCAAGAGAATCACTTAAGCCCAAGAGTTTGAGGTTGCTGTGAGCTATGACACCACAGTTCTCTACTGAGGGTGACACAGTGAGACTCTGTCTAAAAAAAAAAAGAGAAAAGAAAGAAAAAGAAATCAGTGTGCTTTAATAAAGTATAATTAAAAGATAATAAAACAGAGCGGCGCGTGTGGCTCAGCGGGTAGGGCGCCGGCCCCATATGCTGAGGGTGGTGGGTTCAAACCCAGCCCTGGCCAAACTGCAACAAAAAAATAGCCGGGTGTTGTGGCGGGCGCCTGTAGTCCCAGCTACTCGGGAGGCTGAGGCAAGAGAATTGCCTAAGCCCAGGAGTTGGAAGTTGCTGTGAGCTGTGTGACGCCACGGCACTCTACCAAGGGCGATAAAGTGAGACTGTCTCTACAAAAAAATAAAAATAAATAAAATAATAATAATAAAACAAGTTGAATGCCTGACCTTCCTTCCACATTGTACTACAAAATGAATGTGCTCCCTGAGCCCCAGCCCCACACCCACACTCCAACAGCAGGTTCTGCGGACCCTGCAGTATCTGGCACCCAGAGACCACTGCAGACCTGGCACAATTGGGGGACTTCACCTACCCTCTCCTTTGCCGCTAAGCCCAGCCTTGCTCTGCAGGGCTCAAGGGCTGGGCTTACACAAGCCCCTCCAAAGCCCCTTCTGAGGGTACATGGGGTATACACATGCAAACACCATGTATGAGGCACGACAACTCCTGGCTGACATTTGGGCCCCGAGTGCCTAGAATCCAAAGCACTCAGGGACCCTGTGTGCAGGTGGTAATGCTGAGCCCAGAGAAGGAGGCTCACGTCTCATGGCTGGGTGACCTCACTGGGTACTTGGCCTGTGGAGAACCCTCAGCCAAGCACAGAGGCCAAGCTCACAGAAGACTTTCCAGAACAGCTAACACTTTACCTGATACAAAGCTCCAGAGGAACAAAAGAGAAGAGGCCAGGCACCCTCTGCCCCAAGGCACCAGCCTTCCCAGCACACGGGAGGCTGCCCTTTGCTTCTCACAGCTTATATCCTACATCACGCTTCTGCATCCTGCCTGTCTTGGAAAGCACATTCTAGAAAATGTTCCACATGGGAACTTAAGGGGGCCTCATTCTTTCTGGCAGCTGTGTAATATTCCCATGATCACTATCCTCCACTACCTGTGTAATGGTCCCTTGTATGTGAAGCTCGGTGTCACCACAGCTCTGAGCACTGCTAACTTCTAGCCCTGGGTGGTTCTTCTCTGCTAACAGGCACCACTCTCAGCCCCAGATGGCTATGGGACAGGGGCTGACCCACTCATTTCCCACTCTACGTACCTTGCACCATGCATGTTGCCTGTCCCCCCCATTCTTTAAAACACAGAATCTAACAGAAAACACTTGTTCCCTTGTGGACCCTTCCCTCTCACCAGATATTTGAAATCATTCTCTTGGTCTCCACAGCTATTAATAGTGACCACAGAAATGAGGGCATCTTCTTCTGCCAAGGCAGGTACCACCCACAGCACATGCTACCCGTGTCACCAGTGACTCAGGGTACAGAAATGTCACATTTCACAGAGCGAGAGACCAGGGTTTGGGCCTGCCAGCAGGTTCCCCAGAAGTCCCTGGAGCCCAGGAGGTTGGGACGCCCTGTGGAGAGTGAATGGAGTCAGGAGGGGTAGGTCTGAGGCCACATTGTAAAGGTTCCCTCCACTATGCAAGTGAGTTATGGATATTCCTGTCTGTCCATGTCAGGACCTGGTATGAAACGTTTGCCCCGGGGGGGGGGGGGGGGAGACAAGATGGCGGACTGAAGCCAGCTTTTCACAGAGGCTCCCGTCCAGAAGGAGAGTTAAAGGATGGAAATTTAGTAAGTAACCTGGAGGATTCGAGCTATACCAGGAGAGAA
>CAUYPK010061416.1:0-16562 GCA_963574355.1 Loris lydekkerianus
TGTAAACACCATTCTGAGTTTTTGCCCCAAAATCTCTCTTAAGCAGGCTAGAATAACCTCTGTCATAATTCTCCCTGTCTCTAAAGGTATTAAATCCACCCCTTTTGCCCGCAGAGTATCTGTCCCGACGGTCATCCTTCACGCCTCCTGTACCCCTGGAACGACCTGAACCTCTGTCTTTGACTAACTGAAGCAAGTTTGCTTGATTAGCTTCACGAAGCACAGAGATAAGGTCACTCACTTGCTTTATGTTATTAGGAGTAACGAAAGTGTATGCTGTGCCTGTTTTGGTACTGCAAGCAGTTCTTCCAATTTAATGAATATAATCCTCTGAGGAGTTAGAGTAGTCATAATTGATGACACATTTCCCATCTTCCACACCTAACCCTCTGGAGGCCACATCTGTAGCAATCAAAATAGGAGCTTTTCCATGTTTGAATTCATTTAGAAAACAGTCACATTCCTGTTGACTCTTGTCACCATGGATACCCATGGCAGGCCACCTATCTCTCCTCCAAACTTTACCTCTTATAAGTCCCCAATTCCTGGTCCTAGAGCATTCTATTTTCAGTCAGGGGGAACTATTAGCAAATCACTTATTAGCTGTAAATAAGTCTTACAATATTTTCCTAGAAACCAGTAGCTAAAACAATCAACTTTTTCCTTTCATTTATTATGCAATGTGGGTTTAGTGACCTATAGAGGATGACCAACTAGGGAAATGTTTGTATATTGAAAATACCAAAGTAGTTCTTTTCAGCATCCCTTTAATCAAAGCATTTATCAAGTGAAACCCATTTTGGATCTTTGTCCCTATTCTACTATCAAAATGAAGAGTTCTATATATTCATACACAGTATATGCCCAGAAAAGAGTCTGGTTAGGATCAGTGTTAAGAAACAACATCTAGGCTTGGCACCCATAGCACAGTGGTTACAGCTCCAGCCACATACACCAAGGCTGGCAGTTTCAAACCCAGTTTGGGCCAGGCTAAACAATGACAACTGCAACAAAAAATAGCTGGGTGTTGTGGCAGGCACCTATAGTCTCAGCTACTTGGGAAGCTAAGGCAAGAAAATCACTTAAGCCCAAGAGTTTGAGGTTGCTGTGAGCTGTGATGCCATGGCACTCTACTGAGGATGACATAATGAGACTCTGTCTCAAAAAAGAAGAAAAGAAAAGAAAAAGGAAAATCATCTAAAACTTGGAAATAAGGCAAAAAGGATGACTGCATGCTCTCTTATCCTATTGAGGCATCTTTTTTTTGAGACAGAGTCTCACTTTGTCATCCTCATTAGAGTGCTATGGCATCATAGCTTACAGCAACCTCATGCTCTTGGGCTCAAGTGATTCTCTTTCCTCAGCCTTCTAAGTAGCTGGGACTACGAGTACCTGCCCCAATGCCTGGCTATTTTTTAGAGACATGGGTCTCACTCTTGCCCAGGCTGGTCTCAAACTTCTGAGCTCATGCAATTCACCCACCTTGGCCTCACAGAGTGCTGGGATTACAGGTGTGAGCCACTGCACCCAGCCCATATTAGAGCATCATTTTATAGCTTACCTTAAAGATTATTAAACTGTCTAGGACATGGTTCTCAAAAGCTGGTCCTCAAACCAGCCTCAAGAGGCTGAGGCAAAAGGATCTCTTGAGCTCAGGAGTTTGAAGTTGCTGTGAGCTATGATGTAACAGCACTCTACCCAGGGGACAGAGTGAGATTCTGTCTCAAAAAAAAAAAAAAAAAAAAATTCTCCTTTGGACTAGCTCTGCTTCTTACTTGCTCTTTCATACATACATATGAAAGATATGTTTCAAATGTTTTTAAAAACTATACTTTGACAGTAGCGCAAAATGCATTTTTTAGGAGATAAGAAGGGCTTTTGCTTTTCAAATCTCTTTTTTTTTTTTTTTTTTTTTTTTTTGCAGTTTTTGGCCAGGGCTGGGTTTGAACCCGCCACCTCCGGCATATGGGGCTGGCGCCCCACTCCATTGAGTCACAGGTACTGCCTGGGCTTTCGCTTTTTATTCTTTTTTTTTTTTTTTTTTTTTTTATTTATTTATTTTTATTTTTTTTATTTTTATTTTTTTTTTGAGACAGAGTCTCAACCTCTGGGTAGAATGCTGTGGCGTCACAGCTCACAGCAGCCTCAAACTCTTGGGCTTAAATGATTGTCTTGCCTTGGCCTCCCAAGTATTGGGACTATAGGCACCTGCCACAACACCCAGCTATTTTTTTTGTTGTTACGGTTGCCATTGTTGTTTTAGCTGACCTGGGCTCAGTTTGAACCCGCCAGTAGCCGTGTATGTGGCTGGTGCCCTACCCACTGAGTTACGGGCGACGCCTATTTATTTGTTTTTTTGAGACAAAGTCTCACTTTGTAGAGTGACATCATAATTGACAACAATCTCAAACTCTTGCCTCAGTTTTTCTATTTTTAGTAGAGATGGGGTCTTGCTCTTGCTGGTCTTGAATTTCTGAGATCAAGGGATTCTCTCACCTTGGCCTGCCAGAGTGCTAGGAGTACAGGCATGAACTATCAAGCTTGGCCACTCTTATCTAAACTTAAACTTCCAAAGACAAGGGATTAACATTTTTATTTTATTAAGTGACCCTTGAGGTTGGATTTTTTGATGACTCAGAACATGGAATTTACTCTTTTCTTTTTTTTTAATTTTTTGGTTTTCATGAGGCACGTAGACAGTACCTGACCCATAGTAAGCATTATGCATTAGCTCTATTACTGTTATCATTTATTCATCTGTAAAATTAGGCCAGTAATAATACCTACATTATAAGGTTGCAATGACTAAATGAGGTAATGCATATAAAATGCTTAGCACTTAGTAGTTAGCACATAATATACACATAAATGGTAAGCATTATTTATAATGCCTTTATAAACAATAGTATGGAGATGTAGGAGTACTTTTTTAGTGATGCATGAAATAGAAGCATCCCCAGTTTTAAAAGGTGCTTGTTTTGTTATCAAATAGTTAAGCTGCTTTTGTAGTCCTGGGTTCTGTGTGACTAGAAACTACAATTGTGGGAAAGTGGCATCGAAATGAAACCAGAGTTTGGAATTGCTTCACTTTTTACCAGGTTATTTGTAAAAATAAACAAGAATGCCTTGCAATTCTACCATTGTCTTTCACATGTGAAATTTTCTTCTGATTTCATAGGAACCTTGAAAAACATCTGAACCAATTAGCAATTTTAGAGAATGAATATTAGTTCTGTTGTATAGGGTGCCTGTTTGATTATCTAGTTTGGGGGCTTGTGCTTTGTTTGAAATTCTCTCCATTAGTATATCTGCTTTGTGATTAGGGCTTTGGTGTGTTTGAGGAATGAAGTTTGTGAGGATGGCTATTTGTTCTGGGGGAATAGGATCAAGTGACATCCTTCCATGCTTGATAAAGGCACATTTGGTCCTTTGCTACTTGAGGGGAACCTCAACTGGAATGGCACCCTTTCTTCGATCACCTTGTGGAAAAATGTATACTTAAGACTGTATTTAGAGCTCCGGGGGCTCATTATTTTGAAGACAGGCCAAGAAAAGTACGAATGAGTATAAAAGTTTCTGTTTTCTCGTGGAAGAGGTATTTAATTTCATCATATATCACCAGGATGATAATGAGCCTTTTTTAACTGTGAGTGTCTGCTAGATTATACTAGATTTCTAATTAATCAGTTACTGCTATGGTACATGGATATGTTTGAATCAAAATCTATTGAATTTGTGGTATCATTGTATTAATAGCTGCTATTTGGAATGAATTATATACACATAGGGGCAGTTCTTTAAAATTGGATCTGACATTTCATGTAGGACTAGCCAATTAAAAGATATTCCCTAGTCTAATACTATATAGTCATGTATTTTAAAAGAAAATTTATAAGCACTGTTTAAATGGCTTGCTTTTCCTGAAATTTTTAAAAAATGAATAAAGATATATAATTTGAATGCAGCTTTTTTTGTTTTTCTCAAAATTCTAGTTAAGCCTTATTATTTGTTTTCCACAATTCCACTTGGTTAAAGAGTACATTTATTCTCTAGTCTAAGGTATAGAAATTGCCAAAGTTCATGGGTCCCCATGGTCTCTAACCTCACCCTAAATTTAATTCATTTTATTTGGAGACCTTGTGAAAAGACAACTGGGAGGCAATTAAGGACTATCTGTTTTAAACAAATTCAAAATATGAAATAAGTAGTTTTTAGAAATGGTAAAATTAGAACTTTATAAAGACTTTACAATATTGATTTCTTTTTCTTTTTCTTTTCTTTTTTTCACAAAAATAAGTTTTTTATTTTGCAACAATCACTGAGAATGCTTCAGAAAAGTGGAGAAATTTTTATTAGTTTTCACTTTTTTTTCTTTGTAACCTCAAATGATAACTTTCTTTTTCTTTTTCTTTTTTTTTTGTAGAGACAGAGCCTCACTTTACCACCCTCGGTGGAGTGCCGTGATGTCACAGGACTCACAGCAAACTCCAGCTCTTGGGCTTCCGCGATTCTCCTGCCTCAGCCTCCCGAGCAGCTGGGACTACAGGCGCCCGCCACAACGCCCGGCTATTTTTTTGTTGCAGTTCGGCTGGGGCTGGGTTTGAACCCGCCACCCTCCGTATATGGGGCCGGTGATACTCAACTGAGCCACAAGCACCACCCTCTTTTTCTTTTTTTACACATATCCACACTCGAAAATCTGTTAAGCAAATGCTGACCTTTTTTTTTTTGTAGAGACAGAGTCTTACTTTACCACCCTCTGTAGAGTGCCATGACATCACAGGACACACAGCAACCTCCAACTCCTGGGCTTACGCGATTCTCTTGCCTCAGCCTCCTGAGCAGCTGGGACTACAGGCGCCCGCCACAACGCTCGGCTATTTTTTTGTTGCAGTTTGGCTGGGGCTGGGTTTAAACCCGCCACCCTTGATATATGGGGCCCGGCGCCCTACTCACTGAGCCACAGGCGCCGCCCCAAATGCTGACATTTTTAAGATGAGTTCTAATCAGGTTCCCTAAAAATATTAACTTGATTACCCAGAATATCAATATCCAATTTCTTCTAATTCAGCAGGTATTAAAAAACATTTTCACTGAGAATTTGCAACTGTATTTACTACATTCAGATATTTAAAGAAGAATAATCCTCAAGTTTTTCCAGTTTACCAGGGATAGCCACATTCCTCTTAAGCGTTTAAATTAATAGTAGCTCATTCCAAGTGAATGTTAACTTGTTACAAAAAAGCCGTTTTCACAGTAACACAGAAAAAAGTTAATATAAATATAAACCTACCCTCAATGGGCAGCCTCAGAAAAATCTGTAATAAACCCAGAGTACTTTACACTATAAATATTCAAATCAACTGAATTGTCTAGTTATAAAATCTGTTTCTTTAAACTCACTGAAAATATAGAAAATGTTTTAGTCTATTTTTCTACCTAAAACATACAGAATGCTTAACTCTGTTCTTTTTTTTTTTTTTTTATTTGAGACAAGAGTTTCACTCTGTTGCTCTAGGTAGAGTGAATGCCATGGCATCATAGCTCACAGCATCCTTAAACTCTTGGGCTTAAGAGATCCTCTGTCCTCAGCCTCCCAAGTAACTGGGACTACAGATACCCACCACAATGCCCAGCTAGTTTTTCTTTCTTTCTTTTTTTTTTTTTTATAGAGACAGAGTCTCACTTTATTGTCCTTGGTATGATGTCACAGTTCACAGCAACCTCCAACTCTTGGGCTTAGGCAATTCCTTTGCCTTAGCCTCCCGAGTAGCTTGGACCACAGGCGCCCACCACAACACCTGGCTATTTTTTGTTGTTGTTGCAGTTTGACTGGGGGTGGGTTTGAACCCATCACCCTTGGTATATGGGGCCGGCGCCCTACTCTCTGAGCCTCAGGCGCCACCACTAGTTTTTCTTTTTTTAGTAGACACGGGGTCTCGCTCTTGCTTAGGCTGGTTTTGAACTCTTGAGCTCAAGCAGTCTACCAGTCTCAGCCTCCTAGAGTGCTAGGATCACAGGCATAAGCCATGCCCCCCAGTCTATAATACTGATTCTTTGCCACCCAGCCTATAATATTGATTCTTAAAATAGCAGTATGAAAAAAGTATCCAATTTTCAACAAATAAGTCAAACATTATATGCATAATTGGTTTGATACATCAGTACCCTTGACTTTTGGCTGCAGAACTAGCTGTGAAAAAGTTGTGTGTTGAATTCCAACTGTACCCCAACTTGTTTTAGAATTTTTCCCACTTAACAAACTGAGATGGGGGGCCAGATTAACTTTTAGTATGACCCTACTTAGTTGTCAAGATATTTAAGTCCTGGGAGGCGTGTGTGGCTCAGTGAGTAGGGCACTGGCCCGGCCCTGGCCAAACTGCATCAGAAAAATAGCCGGGTGTTGTGGCGGGCGCCTGTAGTTCCAGCTACTCAGGAGGCTGAAGCAAGAGAATCATCTAAGCCCAGGAGTTGGAGGTTTCTGTGAGCTGTGTGATGCCACGGCACTCTACCGAGGGCGATTAAAAATAAATAAAAGATATTTAAGTTCTTATAATAAGTAGAGGGAAGATTTTGGCTTTCTAAAAGGTCAAGATATTTGAAACATGTTTCTGGAAAGCTCTTACTTAAGGTAATCCTTAAGCATCTTTTATATTAATTTATCATTGTTACTGGTCTAACCTTTTTTTAGAGTCTAGAGCAGTGGTTCTCAATCTTCCTAATGCTGCGGCCCTTTAATACAGTTCCCGTGGGTTGTGACCCACAGGTTGAGAACCACTGGTATAGAGAATAATAAGTAAATGGTCCTATATTAGAGGTGGAGTGTGTCCCAGAGCCTCACAGATAAAAAGAGGTCCTCTGTTCAATTTATTTATCTCTCTGACTAGTCTGGGTCTTCAGTATACCTGATTGATTAAGATTTAGGAAAGATCTTCAGCTTTGAAACACTCAGACCTTTAAGATATCTGACTTTTTGTGGCAGCTGCTCAGAGGCAATGGATCTGTGGGCATGAAGATCAGCATAGTATAATGGTCAAAAGAATGACCTTTAAAGCCAGACTAAGTGGATTAGAATCCTGATTGGGTTGTTTGTTTGTTAGGGACAAAGTCTGGCACTGTCACTTGAGCTAGATAGAGTACAGTGTTGCAGTCATAGCTGGCTACAGCCTCAAACTCCTGGCTCAAGTGATCTTTCCTTAGCTTCCTGTGTAGCTGGGCATATAGGACCTGTAGTCCCAGCTATTCTGGAAGCTGAGGCAAGAGAACTGCTTGAGCCCAGGAGTTTAAGGTTGCTGGGAGTTATGACACCATAGCACTCAACTGAGGGTGAGAAAGTAAAACTCTGTCTCAAAAAAAAAAAAAAGAACGAAAGAAAGAAAAATATGTAACCTTGCTTTTCAATTTGATTCAAGATTTTGAAAACAGATTTTAAGATTTCCAGGAAAATAATATTTTGGTACATTTGTGACTCCATTTTCAGTGTACAGAAATTTGCTACCTGCCAATTTTCAAATGGAATGCGTAGAGCTATCTGACATTCATCTTAAAGAAAAATTTGATCAGATGTGCACAGTGGCTCATGCCTGTAATCCCAGCACTCTGGGAGGCCAAAGTAGACTGAGCTCACAGGTTCAAGACCAGCCAGAACAAGAGTGAAAACTTCACCTCTAAAAATAGCCGGATGTTGTGGCGGGCATCTATAGTCCCAGTTCCTTAGGACACTGTGGCAAGAGAATCGATTGAGTCCAAGAGTCTGAGGTTACTGTGAGCTATGAAGCCACAGCATTCTATTGGGGGTAACAAAGTAGGATACTGTCTCCAAAAAAAAAAAAAAAAAATTCATCATGTCTCCTTATTGGACTTTTATAGGTCCTGTCTTCCCAGAAACAAATATTTCCTGCTTCACAATCATGCCTTGTTCATGTCATCATTTTTTGGCAGCACCTGTGTTTGTTAGCAACTGTTTTTAAGAATGAAGCGTGTTAAGAGAGTAGAATTAGAGGCTGGGAGAAGTGGCTCACGCCTATAATCCCAGCACTCTGGAAGGCCAAGGCAGGTGGATTGCCTGAGCTCAGGAGTTAGAGACCAGCCTGAGCCAGAGCAAGACCTCCCTCTCTAAAACTAGCCAGGCGTTGTGGTGGGCACCTATAGTTCCAGCTACTTGGGAGGCTGAGGCAAGAGAATCACTGAAGCCCAAGAATTGAGGTTGCTGTGAGCTGTAATGCTATGGCACTCTACCCAGGGTGACAAAATGAGACTCTGTCTCAAAAAAAAAAAAAAATAAAAAAGTAGAATTAGAACCAAAATATCTGGGGCGGTGCCTGACCCATATACCAAGGGTGGTGGGTTTGATCCCAGCCCCAGCCAACCTGCAACAAAAAAATAGCCAGGTGTTGTGGCGGGTGCCTGTCTGGGTGCCTCCCAGCTACGTGGGAGGCTGAGGCAAGAAAATCACGTAAGCCCAAGAGCTGGAGGTTGCTGTGAGCTGTGGCGCCACAGCATTCTACTGAAGGTAACAAAGTGAGACTCTGTCTCTAAAAATGCATGTTTTTCAAAGACAGTGTCAAATATTTTACTAGTTTTATGTTTGTTGCCCACTTTTTTTTTTTTTAACTTTTATAATAAAAAAATATTAAAAAGCCCCAAAGATGTTTATTTTATTACTTGGATATTGTCCATTTTCTATATTGGTGATTGCGAACTTGGGACCTGCTCAACAATTTTAAAAGACTCTGAACAGGCTGCTGCATAATTAAAAAGGTTGTGAGGGTTTTTTTGCTTATCCGTGTGGCAGATATCACAAAAATTACGCACAGACCTTTCTGTTTTTTGCTCATCGGCTTTTGTTAAGTGTTTATATATTTAACATGTAGCCCAAGACAACTCATCTTCCAGTGTGGCCCAGAGAAGCCAAAAGGTTGGACACCCATGCTTTATACATTTTATTACTATTTTGAGACAGAGTCTCACTGTGTCACCCTCAGTAGAGTGCTGTGGCATCACAGCTCACAGCAACCTCAAACTCTTGGGCTTAAGTGATTCTCTTGCCTCAGCCTCCCAAGTAGCTGGGACTACAGGTGCCCACAACACCCTATTTTTTGTTGCAGCTGTCATTGTTGTTCAGCTGGCCTGGGCCAGATTCCAACCCACCAGCTTTGGTGTATGTGGCTGGCACTGTAACCACTGTTCCCTGGACCCTTAGCCTATACATTTGATTTTAAAAGCCAGGGTTTGCAGTATCTCAAATCCAAATCCACAGTCTAGAAGGTTTACATTACTACTTTGCTGAAGCCTATTATGTGAGTGCTAGAAAGTATCTGGCTATTGTCTTTCATATTTTTCAAGTGCATATCTAGATAATTTCCAGACAGCCCTTGTATATTTCATTTTATTTGTTTTTGGGGGGTTTTTTGTTTGTGTTTGTGTTTGTTTTTAAGACAAGAGGCTCCATTGCTAGGCTAGAATGCGTGGCGTCATCATAGCTCATGGAGTCTCCAAGTCATGGACTCAAGTGATCCTCTTGCCTCAGCCTCCCTAGTAGCTGGGATTTGGGCATATACCACCATACCCAGCTAGCATTTTTTTGTTTGTATACATGGGATCTTGCTATTACCCAGTCTGGTCTTAAAATCTAGGTCTCAACCAATCCTTCCATCTTGGCTTCCCAAAGTGCTAAATTTACAAGCCACCATCCCTGGCACAACTTGTTTTGTTCTTTCTATTTTACAGTACTTAAGATTTCCAAGTTAGGAGCAAGAACTTGAAGCTTTGTTTGGTATTTCACAAATTAAGTCATTTCAGAGTGACACTAGTGTTAACTAGCTGATTATGTTAGGTTTTCTAGTTGAATTTGGAGGTAGATCTTCTAAGGAGGCAAAAGTTTGTTTTTGGTTTTTGGCATTTTAAACAATTTTTATTTCAAAAGTTTAGGGGCTACAGGTGTTCCTGAAGGGGATGAATTGTGTAATGCTAGTTAGGGCTTTTAGCATGCCTGTCACCAGAATACATTGTACCCAATAGGAGGGAAAAGTTTTGGGGGTTTGATTTGTTTTGTTTGGAGACCGAGTCTCATTTTATCGCCCTCAGTAGTGTGCCATGGCATCATAGCTCACAACTACCTCAAACTCCTGTTCTCAAACAATCCTTTTGCCTCAGACTTCTGAGTAGCTGGGACTACAATGCCCAGCTATTTTTATTTTCTTAGAGAAGGGGTTTTCAGGCTTACTCAGGCTTACTCCTGACTCAGGCAATCCACCCGCCTCAGACTCCCAGAGTGCTGGCATTACAGGCATGAAGTACTGACGTCTGGCCCAAGGCAAAAGTTTTTAACCAAAAACAATAAGATCGTGTGAAGGACAACAGATCACAAGTAGTCCCCTTAGTCGTGATATCGGCAGGACATGAGAATAGAGAGAACTAACTCATGGAATACCTCAGCCAGTGCTGATTGACACAGGTAGAGAAGACTCAGCTCTGTGGTCAGATCCCGTGTTTTAGACTGGATTGTTCTGTTCTGTTAGAAGAGTATTCAAAATAGTTGATGCCACAGTGTTCTTAGATGCCCGCCCTATACTTTGAGGAGTGGTACCTCAAAATACGAAGTTATGCTTAAATTAGATCACAAGGAAAACTGTCCCCCCCCGCCCCACCTCCTCAACCTTGAGACTTTGTGATACCATTGAAACAGTCCAAACAGAGCTTTTCTTTTTTTTTTTCTTTTTTCTTTTTTATTGTTGGGGATTCATTGAGGGTACAATAAGCCAGGTTATACTGATTGCATTTGTTAGGTAAAGTCCGTCTTGCAATCATGTCTTGCCCCCAGAAGGTGTGGCACACACCAAGGCTCCACCCCTCTCCCTCCTTCCCTCTCTCTGCTTTCAAACAGAGCTTTTCAAACCATGTTCCTGTAGCCCTTTGCTGAGGGGGGAAACTAAGCCGGCCACCTAAATTGGCACACCTCAGCTGCTATTAGGTTAATGTAGTCTTCAGATTCCTTCTGCTAAGATATCCTTTGAAAATGAAACCTACAGCTTTATTAAAAAAAAGTTTTAATATTCTAGTATTTATTGACACTTGGATAGTGGATCAAATTATTTTTGTTTGTTTGTTTGAGACAGTCTCGAGCCGTCACCCTCAGTAAAGTGCTGTGGCATCATAGCTCACGGCAACCTCCAATTCTTAGGCTCAAGCAATCCTCTTGCCTCAGTTTTTCTATTTTTAGTAGAGACGGGGGTCTCACTCTTTTTCAGGCTGGTCTCAAACTCATGAGCTCAAGCAATCCACCCGTCTCAGCCTCCCAGAGTGCTAGGATTACAGGTGTGAGCCACCGCACCTGGCATTACTTTGGTCTTGAACAAACTAAAGGTGACCGATTGAGGGAAATAGATTCTTATTTTGAAGACAAAAGATTTTGAAAAATTATGCTCTTATGAGGTATTTGTTATTCCTAAAAATTTCTAGCATAAATCAAATTTCTGGGGTTTTTTCTTCAAAGTTTGGTTATTGTAGCTCAGAGGTCCAGCCCTGGATGGCCTTAGTAACCCTTGGTGTAAGGCTCACAATCTCATTGAAATTTGTTAACATTAAGCCTTTAAAGTCTGCCCCATTTGTGCTAGTCTGAGGTCTGAGGCTGTCCGGCCATGTGAGGTCCATAGCTAGAGGCCTAGAGGTCACGATGTTAACATTGGATTCAGAAGAAGTAAGAACTGTATTCTGCCTCTTGTTTACTGCTGTTTGGTTCCAGCAGTTTTTGGCTGGGGCTGGGTTTGAAGGCGCCACCTCCGGCATATGGGGCCGGTGCCCTACCCCTTTGAGCCACAGGCACCGCCCAACCAGCAGTTATTTTTAAGCTGCATCCAGGTTCCTATCCTCTGTAGGGGATCCCTGAATCCCCTTACATTCTTTCCCTTCTGTTGTTTGTTAGCTAAAGGGATAGAAAGGAAAGTCAACATTTATTGAGCACCTACTATGTGTCAGGCATTGTGTTTGGTGCTTTGAATGTATTTAAAAAATTTTTTTTCTTGATTTGGTGCCTGTAGTTCAGTGGTTAGGGCTCCAGCCACATACATTGGGGCTGGTGGGTTTGAACCTGGCCCAGACCTGCTAAACAACAACCATAACTACAGGGCAGCGCCTGTGGCTCAAGGAGTAGGGAGCCAGCCTCATATGCCGAGGGTGGTGGGTTCAAACCCAGCCCCGGCAAAAAAAAAAAACAAACCCATAACTACAACAAAAAATAGCTGGGCATTGTGGTGGGCACCTGTAGTCCCAGCTACTAGGGAGGCTCAGGTAAGAGGATCACTTGAACCCAAGAGTTTGAGGTTGCTGTGAACTAAAACACCACGGCACACTGTCGAGGCAAAAAAGTGAGACTCTGTCTAAAAAAAGAAAAATTCTTGCCAAAGCTGATCTATGAATGTGTTATTTAATACTCTAAACAGTCTTTTGAGACAGGTACTATCATCCCTAATTTCTGGTTAGCAAATTAAACCTGATAGGGGCTAAGTAACTTTTCTCTAACTCCAGTTTTTCTGTGTTAGCTATGAAAATATATAAATTGGGAGGCTGAGGCAGGTGGAGTGCCTGAGCTCACAGGTTCAAGATCAGTCTGAGCCACAGCTAGACCTCCTCTCTAAAAATAGCCAGGCATGGTGGTGGGCACCTATAGTCCCAGCTACTCAGGAGGCTGAGGCAAGAGAATCACTTGAACCCAAGAGTTTGAGGTTGCTGTGAGCTATGATGTCACGGCACTCTACCGAGGGTGACAAAATAAGACTCTGTGTCCCAAAAAATAAAAATTAAAAATAAATATATAAATTGGTGGCGATTTCTTCAGACCTACAAACCCAGTTTTATTTCTCCCTTTCCCCTATAGCTTTCTAGTATTGATTGGTTCCCAGTTTGTCACTCTTCCAGGGAAAGGTGATCTATAGGTAGCCTACCTATGGATTGTTGCAAGATCTTGAATCCTAACTATGATGTTATTGACTTCTCATAGGGTCTTATCCTTCCCCCAAAGCTGGAGCAACTCTGGTTGTGTACAAGGACCTGCTAGTGCTGTTTGGTGGCTGGACACGGCCAAGCCCTTATCCCCTACACCAACCAGAGAGATTCTTTGATGAAATACACACTTATTCACCCTCTAAAAATTGGTAAGTCATGAAGATATGCTCCTTTAAATCTGGAAGAAAAGATTTTAAATCAGTGGATTCTTTATCTTTTTGTGTGTCAAGAATCCCTTTGAGTATTTGATGAAAGCCTATGGACTCTTTTCCCAGGAGTAGAAAAAAGTACATATACTACCTACCCTAAATTCAGAACCCTTATTCCAAAGAGAAAAAGTAGAAGAGATTTATTCCTCTTCCCAGAAAAATGAATGAGCCAGTCGAAGAACAAGGAGTTCTTCAGCTTTAGCTGCTAATTCCACAGGAGTATTATAGATCTGGATGATTCCTTACTCCCTACTCTGTCACCAAGACTGACTCCCATTGTTTGTAATTTACATGTATTTTTTAGATGACAGGTACCCCTGTTCCTTGTAATGGAATACTTAGTACATGGCTCCTGGAAGCTGCTGCTGATCAGGGCTGTAGTGAGAAGTGACAGGTGGTGCAGACCAGGCTGAAGCAGCAAGAGGCTTTGATCTTGTCCCTTCTTACTGTCTTGTCAGCTCTCTACACTATTTTTAAACCATCTGATATTGAGAACTTGAAAGTGAAGGTAACTTTAAGCAAGTATATTAAAAAAGACACCAATACCTTTTGTCATCTAGTTATTATCGTAACAATACTTGTTCTGGAAGTAATAGGATTGTCATTTTAAATGGATACCTTCTTACTGTTTTTTGCCTTAAACATATGAAATCAGAAATAGATGGTGGGTGGTGCCTGTGGCTCAGTGGGTGGGGTGCCGGCCCCATATACCAAGGGTGGCAGGTTCGAGCCCGGCCCCAGCCAAACTACAACAACAACAACAACAACAACAACAAAGAAATAGATGATGCTATACAGTAAGGGGCTTATTTAGTAAGCTCTCATCTAATGGGTACAGTGTAAAGGCATACAGCACACATCCTAAATGAAGGACTCAGCTGTAACTCGGATGCTACCTAACAAATGCAAACAATGTAACCCAATTGTGTGTATCCTTATATTAATCTGAAATTTAAAAAAACAAAAGATAGTACTGACTTCTTGGCTTCCTCCTATCTTTTTACATTAGGTGGAACTGCATTGTGACAACCCATGGGCCACCTCCTATGGCTGGCCACTCCTCATGTGTGATAGACGATAAAATGATTGTTTTTGGTGGATCTTTAGGATCCCGACAAATGTAAGTATATTTGGTTTGCTCTGTATTAACCTAAAGGTAAATACTTCTGGGAATAACAAGTCAGAAAAGTGAACTAGTCAGGGTCAGTATTCCTGAGCATGGTTCTAATTAATCCAATTAGTTATCTCGCTCTAGCATTCTGTTCTTTGATCCCCAAGGTACAGACCAATAAGTTGAAAAACTGACTCCATAAAATCCAGGTTATGAAAATTTCTGTGTGACATGTGCTTCCGTTTTTGTTTTATTTTCTATTTGGAGGCAGTCTTACTTTGTCACCCTCAGTAAGAGTGCTGTTGCATCATAGCTCACAGCAACCTCAAACTCTTGAGCTCAAGCAATCCTTTTACCTCAGTGTGCCAAGTAGCTAGGACCTCAGGTGCCCCCACAATGCCTAGCTTTTTTTTTTTTTTAAGAGATGTGGTTTTGCTTGGGCTCAGGCTGCTCTTGAACTTCTGAGCTCAGGCAATCCAACTGTTTGGCCTCCCAGAGTGCTGGGATTACAGGCATGAGCCACCATGCCCGGCCCGTGTGGTTCTATTTAATAGGATCAAATTCTTACAGAAGACCCAAAGGTCTGCTTCTGAGAAGGCAGTGCTTGTACTTGCTCTGCTCTTTTACCTAGCCCTTTGGGCATTAGAGGGGAAAAGAGGGTGATAGGACAGGTGGAAATCAGAGGCACTCCAACTGAGATGGGCTGGGGAGTGGATAGGATGAGGCTATCCCTCCACCTCTGGCCATAACTGGCCAGCCCAGGCTAGAATTAAGAGCCAGAGCATTCTACCTATATACTCTCTAATTTCCTGGTAGCAGCAGTCATGATCATTCCCTCTGTGTTCTGGCCACTTCAGACCAAACTCTGTCCTCTCTTAGAGTAACTCTATCTTTACACTTTGAAACACGTTGTAGAGCAAGACCATAGGAACTAGCTTTTAGATGAGAGCATTTAAGATTGAAGATATTGGAGCTATTATTCCTGTATTCCTGTGCATAAATAAATGACCTTAGAGAGGTGACCATAAAAAAGAGATGTCCATCCAAGAGTTTGTCCTTGCCTTGAGAATTGGAGATGCCAGTTTATCCTTGATAAAACTGCGGCTTTCATTAGCTATTGTGAAATTACTCTTTGTAGCTAGAATCAATAAAGCTTTTAAATCCCGGACCATGATGAAGCTACCTTTCAAATCATTTTTTTTCTCTTCCTTGTGGTTTGCCATTGAGAGATTATAACTTGACCAGTAGCTCTTTCCATCTGTCATCAATTAATTTTTACCTCAGGTACTACTGTGTGGTTACAGTCATAACTCAAATGAGGCTTTATGGGTCAGTGGAAAGAATAGAGGTTTAAAGGTTTTAAGATGACTGCTAAAAAAGTTAAGAGAAAAAGAAGGCAATGTAAGGGCCAGCTAGGAGTGTGGTACTCTGCTGGGCATCTTTATAAAGGTGACTTTATTTGTATCAGCTCTTTAAAGTAATAGCACTATTTTCATTTTTTAGATAAGGAATCCAGAGTTAGAGAAATTAAGTATCGCTTATGTGGCATTCCCACATAAGTGATTTATTTTGGCTGCAGAGCTAGGATTCGGCAACATGATCTTTCAGGTTCTGAAGTCCCTGAACCTTAAGTAGGCCATCTCTGAACCTCCTTCAGCCCAGGTGGTCTGTGTGAAAGTGAAAATTGTTCAAGTTTGTCAGCTGGGCACAGGCATGTGGGACACTACAGCCACCATTGTGGTCCCTGGGAGCTCCCAGTTCCCTTCATCCTTCTGTCCTTATCTCACAGGAGCAACGATGTCTGGGTCCTTGACCTTGAGCAGTGGGCGTGGTCCAAACCGAACATCTCCGGCCCCAGTCCTCATCCTCGAGGTGGCCAATCTCAGGTGCTCAGGAATTAAAATAACTATTCAGCAAACACTGTAGCATCTTTCAGTTAGGACGGGGGAGGGAGGAAGGAGTCAGGGAAGATGCCAATGTGCACTATGCCAAAGAAAATTTATCATTCTTTTTTGCTGGTATTTAATTTTTCAGCTACTAATGGGTCATATTACTTGTAGTGGCTTTACATTATGTGTTTTCCCAAAGTATTTCCTTTGCTATTTCATTTCTCAAGAGAACTGCTTTTTTTTTTTTTTTTTTTTTTTTTTTTTTTTTTTTTTTTTGAGTTGTTTTTTTTTTTAAAGATATGTTGAGTGGGGTGGTGTCATAGGACAAAACAACCACAAAATACTGGGCCC
>CAUYPK010061418.1:0-44520 GCA_963574355.1 Loris lydekkerianus
GGTGTTGTGGCAGACGCCTGTAGTCTAGTTACTTGGGAGGCTGAGGCAAGAGAATTGCTTGAGCCCAAGAGTTTGAGGTTGCTGTGAGCTGTGATGCCACAGCACTATACCAAGGGTGACAAAATGAGAATCTGTCTCAAAAAAAAAAAAAAACAAAGAACAAGCATAATCAAATCAGGCTCGGCGCCTGTGGCTCAGTGGGTAAGGGCACCAGCCACATACACCAAGGTAGGTGAGTTCAAACCCGGCCCACACCTGCTAAACAATGACAACTGCAACAACAAAAAAAAATAGCTGGGCATTGTGCCAGGCACCTGTGTTCCCAGCTACACAGGAGGCTGAGGCAAGAGAATCACTTAAGCCAAGGAGTTAGAGGTTGCTGTGAGCTGTGATGTCACAGCATTCTACCAAAGAGGACAAAATGAGAATCTGTCTCAAAAAAAAAAAAAAAAAAAAAAAATACTATTACGAGTCATGTTTAACCAGTAACCAATGTTTATAACCTTGGGTAGATTAACTTCCCTGCCTTGGCTTTTCCTCATTGGTAAAATAAAAAATTATGTTAAATTAAAATTTTATCTTCGTCCAAGTGTTTTCAAAGAAGATTTTAAAAAGACACATGGTTCTGCAGTTCTCAAGCTGCTGATACATATATTGCTAGTTTCCCCTCATAGTCTTAACTTTGAAAATAAAATTCTAGGTAAGATTTACAGTAAGAAGTTTTAAAGAACATGAGTATGCATACTATAGTAAAAACAATTTATTTTATATTATGTTCTTGTCACCCTCATTAAATCTTTTTAAAGAACATTTTTTGGCTGAAAAAATTGTATTTATTAAAAATTATTTTTACACATCAAACAATACAACTGCTACTCAACTACCAATAAACAGGAAGTAAATACCTAGAAACAAAGAACGAAGTTTTAAAAATAAAAAGGTTTTATTTATTCATTTATTTTTTATTGTTAAATCATAGCTGTGTACATTTGTGCAATCAAGGGGTACAATGTGCTGCTTTCATATACAATCTGAAATATTCTCATCAAACTTTTCAAAGTAGCCTTCACGGCATTTTCTTAGTTATTGTATGTAGACATTTGTATTCTGCATTTAGTAAGTTTCGCCTGTACCCATTCTAAGATTCACGGTAATGGGTGGGGCCATACCTAATTTTTTTTTTTTTTTTTTGAGAGCCCCTCAAGCTGTCGCCTTGGGTAGAGTGCTGTGGCATCACAGCTCACAGCAACCTCCATCTCCTGGGCTCAAGCGATTCTCCTGCCTCCGCCTCCCAAGTAGTTGGGACTATAGGCGCCTGCCACAACGCCTGGCTATTTTTTGGTTATAGTTGTCATTGTTGTTTGGCG
The DNA here is from genome assembly GCA_963574355.1 of Loris lydekkerianus. NCBI lineage: Eukaryota > Metazoa > Chordata > Mammalia > Primates > Lorisidae > Loris > Loris lydekkerianus. The sequence continues at coordinate 1,368 of CAUYPK010061418.1, forward strand.
GGCCAGGTCTGGATTTGAACCCGCCAGCTCAGGTGTATGTGGCTGGTGCCTTAGCTGGGTGAGCCACAGGTGCTGAGTTGAGGTTTTTAAAAATTAGCCTGCATAACCTTTTTCAGATATTTGATTCCCATTAAAAGATTTGCAATACTGATCATGCCAGTAATCCCAGCACTCTGGGAGGCTGAGGAGGGTGGATTGCCTGAGCTCACAGGTTCACAACCAGCCTGAGCCAGAGCTAGACCCCACCTTTCAAAAAATAGACCGGCGGGCGCCTGTAGTCCCAGCTACTCAGGAGGCTGAGGCAAGAGGATCTCTTGAGCCTAAGTTTGAAGTTGCTGTGAGCTATAACGCCATGGCACTCTACCGAGGGCGACAAAGTAAGATTCTGTCTTAAAAAAAAAAAAAAAAAAAAAAGATCTGCAATACTGGAAAGTAACTCAATCGCTTATCCTACCACCTGCTTTGCAGTCCTGGGCTCTGGAGACCTCAGATTAGAAGCTGTGGCCTTGATTGTAATTTTGGTAACGGCTGTTAGATGATGATGACACTAGATGAGGTCTATCCTCCTACAGATGAAACTGCCTTAGAGATCATACCATAAGTCATGCTGGGAAAATAGATTGGCATACCATTTAATTCGTTAGTGTGTATTATTATGATTATTGTTTTTTTCTCTTTTTTTACAGTTTTGGCCGGGCCCGGGCTTGAACCCACTGTCCCTGGTATATGGGGCCAGCGCCCTACTCCTTGAGCCACAGGCACCGCCAATGATTATTGTTATTATTATTTATTAATCTATTTTTTTTGAGACAGAGTGTCACTATGTTGCTCTTGGTAGAGTGTTGTGGAGTCACAGCTCATAGCAACCTCAAACTCGTGGGCTCAAGCGATTCTCTTGCCTCGCTTCCTGAGTAGCTGGGACTACAGGCACCTGACACAATGCCTGGCTATTTTTTGGTTGCAGTTGTCATTGTTGTTTAGCAGGCCCGGGCTTGAACCTGCCAGCCTTGGTGTATGTGGCCGGCACCTTACTGAGCTACTGGTGCTGCCCCTTATTGTTATTATTTTTTTAGAGAACAAGTCTCACTCTGTCATCCTAGGTAGAGTGATGTGTGGCATCAGACCAGAAGTTTGTGTTATTGAGAACTTTGGAAGAGACCAGGCATGGTGGTTCACATATCTAATCCTAGAACTATGGGAGGCTGAGGGGGGTGTATTGCTTAAGCTCAGGAGTTCCAAATCCGCCTGAGTAAGGGTGAGACCCCATTTCTACTAAAAATAGAAAAACTAGCTGGGTTGTGGTCGGTGCCTGTCGTCCCAGCTGCTGAAGAGGCTGAGGCAAGAGATCACCTGAGCCCAAGAGACTGAGATTGCTGAGAGCTATGATGATACTATGGGGCACTCAACCCTATGTGACCGGTGAAATTCTGTCTCAAAAAGCACCAAAAAAAAGAAATAATAATAATAATGATAGTTTTGGAAAAGCCCGTAAATGTCCTCAGAAAAATGAAGAACTAATAATGCTAGAGTAGAAAAGAATAATTTATGCCCTTTGTAGTAATAACAATGCACCGCATATGATACGCGGAATGTAAATTAGGCAGCATGACTATTTATATTGGTTTGAAATTTCAACTGTTTACTTATACGTGTAGGAATAATGTGGTTTTGGAAAATTGGTACAGGAAAAAAAAAAGAAAATCAGTTTACCCACTTCTTACTTCTTTTGATTATTCTTCACTTAACCTCCACTTTATTTCCTCAAAGGTGTTACTAGAGATAATAACCACAGAAGTTTAGAAACCTTAATATACCTATATATTAATAAGCTCCAATATCAAATTTCAAATACCAACTCACTTTCTAACACAACATAAAAGCTTAATAAGCCATAAAAGGTTTAATCATAAGCAAAACTGCTGTGTAATGCAATTACAGTTTTTAAGTATGAGGCTATTTTCTAGAAATATGTAGTATGTAGCAGCATTTTAGGGGCATTATTTTTGTTTTTAGTCTTTGCCAGTAAGACTTTATTTTACACTATCATCTAATTGCTTACATTATGTGTGAATTTGTGTGCATATTAGTTTGAACCAATGAAATTGCAGATAGTCAACTTTTTTGATCTATGAAAATGGCAATATGAAATGATCTAATTTTATGACCTATAAAAATGATAATTTCAAGGCTGGGTACGGTGGCTTATGCCTATAATCCTAGCACTTTGGGAGGCTGAGGCAGGAGAGTCACTTCAGGTCAGGATTTCAAGACCAGTTTGGGCAATATAGGGAGACCCCGTCTCTACCAAAAATTAAAAATTAAAAAATATGAGATGACAATTTCATATACATATGTGAAATGAAAGTTTCATAAAACATTACCTACCCTTCTTAGATGAAAATACCCTGATATTTTTCATTTTACTATGGTTTATTAATTCTTTTCTGATTGTTTTCCACTATATTAATCTTATGATCTACATTTGTGAAATAGCTATACAATTTGAAAAGCACTCCTAGAATGTCTCATAAGGATATAAATGTAAAAATTGCTAAAGTTTAAAAAGCAAATGTCAATTTGTTTAAATTATTATTATCATTTTCGTCTCCCTCTGTTCTCAAGGCTAGAGTGCCATGGCCTAAGCCTAGCTCACAGCAACCTCAAACTCCTGGGTTCAATTGATCCTCCTGCCTCAGCCTCCTGAGTAGGTGCGACTACAGACACCTGCCACAAAGTCTGGCTAATTTTCTCTATTTTTAGCAGAGACAGTTGTCACTTTTGCTCAGGCTGGGGTGGAACCCTTGAGCTCAAAGGATCTTCCCCCCTTGGCCTCCCAGAGTGCTAGGATTACAGACATGAGTCACCAGGCATGGCCTTTAAATTCATTTTTAAACTATTGGCTGGAAGGTTTTTACTCCTTATGTTGTTGTAACAGTAGTAGATATAGTCATTTGGGTGGCAGAAGACAAATTCTATAAAAGACTAACATTTTAATTAATTCATAGACGAAGTTTATTCTCTCCAATTAAAGATAATTTTAGATAGAAAAGTAAATTTGTATTACATTTGTCATATTAAAGGCTTGCATTAGCTGTGACAATAACATTCAGATTTCCTTCAAATTCTGTTTATATATTGTTTTAGATATATATTATTTTAGATATCCATCTAAAATAATATAAAATTTATTTCAAATTCTGTTTATTTATTATTTTAGATCTAAAATAATATATAAACAGAATATATAAACATTTTTTAAAAATTAAATTTATGGCCACTCTGAGTGCAGTGGTGTTTACAACTAATTGATCGCAACCAGTTACAGAGTCCCTTGTTCCTTCTCCACTACCACTGGCTCATTTGACTAGCCTTAAAAAAATTAAATTTACAAAGACTTTCTTTTTAATATAAAAAGATGTGCTAGCAAAACAACAAGAAATTTCTTAAATCGCTTGTTAGATTTATTTAAATAAGATTTTCATTCAGAAAGGATTTGAGTGACCTAAATTCTGATGGGTTGCTTTGCCCTGAAAAAGGGAAACTTCTAAGTGAAGTTCTTTTAAACTTTTACTTATTTATTTTATTTTATTTTATATTTTTGAGACAGAGTCTCAAGCTGTCACCCTGGGTAGAATGCCGTGGCATCATAGTTCATAGCTACCTACAACTCGGGCTCAAGTGATCCTTTTGCCTCAGTTTTTCTATTTTTAGTAGAGACAGGGTCTCCCTTTTGCTCAGGCTGGTCTTGAACTCATGAGCTCAAGCAATCCACCTGCTTTGGCCTCCCAGAGTGCTAGGATTACAGGCGTGAGCCACCGCACCTGGCTTCTTTTAAACTTTTAAATTAAACTAAACATTTACTTTAAAAATTCCATTTTGTTTGCCAACATCATAACCATTCCTCTAGGAATTATATATGAGAAAGAAAAATATCACTGAAAGTGTCTGACTAAATTCTTTTTTTTTTTTTTTTGGTCACCCCTGGTAGAGTGCTGTGGCATCTTAGCTGACAGCAACCTCAGACTCTTGGGCTCAAGCAATCCTCTTGCCTCAACCTCCCAAGTAGCTGGGACTACAGGCACCTGCTACAAAGCCTGGCTATTTTTAGAGATGGAATGTTGCTCTAGCTCAGGCTGATCTCAAACTCCTGAGCTCTGGTGATCCACCAGCCTTAGTCTCCCAGAGTGCTGGGATTACAGGCCTGAGCCACCGTGCCTGGCTCTGAGTAAATTCTATTTTCATATTCTTTATTAATTTTATGGTCATGTTTAGTGATCACAAATATCACGTAGGGGAAAGTATGTCTCCCAAATTGTTACAGTAAATGGTTTTCATTTTAAGAATTCAGTGTAATCATAATATTTTAAGAGACTGTATCTAGAACTTATGTGTAGCCTCCTGGAATTCATAGACTTTTAGGTAAGTGTCCTCTTTCTTACTGCTATTTCAGTCCGAAGTGTGCTTCTGGGATATAAATAAATGGGCCACATACACACATCTCTAAGGCAACAGCCAAGAAATGTCTTATAATTGTTCTTATTAAAAAATTAGGAATTATTAGTATATTAGTTTGCATTAAGTGTTATGTGTGTGTGTGTATATATACACATATATATTCAAAGTCATGAAAATATATATTCAGAAAATTAAAAGCTTTTTTTTTCAGGAAAAAATCATAGTACTAGTAGATTAAATGTATTTGGAAGATTTAACCTATTAGGTAATATACAATGAGCAGTTAAATTGTATGTGGTTATTATAAATAAGTAAGCTTCTTATTCTTGCTCAAATCACAGAAGGAAATCATAGTTGTTTCATTTATTACATGTATTACCTCTTTTAATTTAATTTTTTTATTAAATCATAGCTGTGTACATTAAGCAGTCATGGGGTACAATGTGCTGGTTTTATAGACCATTTGAAATATTTTCATCAAACTGGTTAACATAGCCTTCATGGCATTTTCTTAGTTATTGTGTTAAGACATTTATATTCTACATTTAGTAAGTTTCACATGTACCCTTGTAAGATGCACCGTAGGTGTGGCCCCACCAGTTGCCCGCCCTCCATCCATCCTCCCCCTATCCAGAAAGTTTTTAATTTACCTTGCCCAGATTCGTTAGATGAATCACAATGGCAGCTATAGCCTTAATGAAATGTATTTTTTAACTAATAAGCCTTGTAGCCTTATGGAATGTATTTTTTAACTAATAAGCCTTGAAAGTTAAAATTACTACTTAATCTGCAGTAATTTGGGCTGGAAGAAGGGTACTGTGTTAGGTAGCATGGAACAACATTAATCTCATGCTTCTCCATCAGAGCTCTTGGGTGATGAAGTACATTGTCAGTGAACAGTAATATTTTGAAAAAGATCTTTGTTTCTAAGCAGGTCTCAACAGTGGGCTTAAGATACTCAGTAAGCCATGCTGTCATCTAGTCTTTGTTGTTCCATTTGTAGAGCATAAGAAAGTAGATTTAGCATAATTTTTCTTTTTTCTGACAGTCTCACTTTGTTAACCCTCTGTAGAGTGCCACGGTGTCAGCTTAGCTCACAGCAACCTCAAACTCCTGGGTTCAAGCAATCCTTCTGGCTCAGCCTCTTAAGTAGCTAGGACTACAGCTCCCTGCCATGAAACCTGGCTAATTTTTCCATTTTTAGTTGAGATGGGGTCTCACTCTTGCTCAGTCTGGTCTTATCTCCTGAGTTCAGGGAACCCTCCTGCCTCAGCCTCCCAGAGTGTAGGATTACAGGTGTGAACCACCTTGGCTACCAGCATCATTTTTAAAGGCCCTAGGATTTTCAGAATAGTGAATGGGCATTGATTTCTATTCAAAATCACTAGATGCAATAGCCTCTAAAAAGAGAATCAGCTTATCCTTTGAATTTTTTTTTTTTTTTAAGAGACAGAATCTCACTTTTTTGCCCTCAGTAGAGTACTGTAACCTCACAGCAATCTCCAGCTCTTGGGCTTAGGCAATTCTCTTGCCTCAGCCTCCCAAGTAGCTGGGACGACAGGCGCCTGCCACAATGCCTGGCTATTGTTTTTGGTGCAGTTCGGCCAGGGCTGTGTTCAAACCCGCCACCCTCTGTATGTGGGGCTGACACCCTACTCACTGAGCCACAGGCACCGCCCTCCTTTGAAGTTGTGAAGCTAAGCACACACTTCTCTCTAGCTATAAAAATCCTAGATGTCATCTTCCAATAGAAAGATGTTTTGTGTACATTGAAAATCTGTTGTTTAATGTAGTGACGTTCATCAGTGATCTTAGCTCGACCTTCTGGATAATTTGCTCCAGCTTCTGTGTCAGCACTTGTACTTTTATGTTGTGGAGATCAGCTTTTTCTTAAATCTCATGAACCAACCTCTGTCAGCTTCCAACCTTTCTTCTATAGTTTCCTCACCTCTCAGCTTTCATAGAATTTATGAGAGTCAGATTAGGTTTGACTTCAGAGAATTGTGTGGCTGGTTGATCTTTTGTCCAGACCATTAACACTTTCTTTGTAACAGCAATAAGGCTACTTGGCTTTCATGCCGTTTTATTTGTGTGTTACTGGAATAGCACTTTCTTCTCTCTCTTTTTTTTTGGAGACAGAGTCTCACTCTGTTGCCCAAGCTAGAGTGCTATGGTGTCATAGCTCACAGTAACCTCAAACTCCTGGGTTCAGGCAATTCTTTTGCCTCAACCTCCCAACTAGCTGGGACTACAGGTGCCCATCAGCACGTCCGGCTAATTTTTCTATTTTTTAGTAGAGACGAGGTTTCTTGCTTAGGCTGTTCTTACACTCCTGAGCTGAAGGTATCTTCCCACCTCTGCCTCCCAGAGTTGTGGGATTACAGGCCTAGCCACTTTTTTCTTTTTTTTTTCCCCTGTACCTTAAGGACAATATGAGGTAGCACTTTTAATTTCCTTCAGTAACTTTTTCTTTGCATTCACGACTTGGCCAGCTAGCACGAGAGGCCTTGCTCTGAACTTGTCTCAGCTTTGGACATGCCTTCCAAACCAAACTTAATCATTTCTAGCTTTTGATTGAAAATGAAAGCTGTGCAACTTTTCCTTTCACTTGAACACTTGGACACCACTATAGAGTTGTTTTTTTTGTTTTTTTTTTTTTTGTTTTTTTGAGACAGAGCCTCAAGCTCTATTACCCTGGGTAGCTGTGGTGTTACAGCTCACAGCAACCTCCAACTCCTGGGCTTGAGCGATTCTCTTGCCTCAGCCTCCTGAGTGGCTGGGACTACAGCCGCCCGCCACAATGCCCGGCTATTTTTTGGTTGTAATTGTCATTTTTTGGCAGGTTCGGGGCGGATTCAAACCCACCAGCTCTGGTGTATGTGACTGGTGCCTTAGCCGCTTGAGCCACAGACGCTGAGCCCATTGTAGAGTTTGTTCGTTGCCCTAATTGCAATATTGTCTCAGGAAACAGGCCTGAGGTGATGGAGAGGAGACTGGCCAGTGGAGCAATCACAGCACATGCAACATTTGTCAGTTAAGTTCACTAACTTATATGGACACGGCTGTAGGCTCCCAAAACAATTAGAATAGTGACAGCAAAGATCTCTGATCACAGATTACCACAGATATAATAATAATGAAAAAGTTTGGCGTATTCCAAGAATTATCAAAATGAGATATAGACATGAAGTGAGCACAGGCTGTTGGAAAAATGGCACCGATGGACTTACAGGAAGCAGGGTTTGCCACTCCTTCGGGTGTAGAAAATGCGGTATCTGCAAAGTGCAGTAAAATGAAGCACTCCTAGGTATGCCTGTGTTTCCAAACATTGATTCCTTACAAGGGCTGGTTTTAATTTCTACTTCTCCAAGCCCCTCTTTTAGTTTATAGTGGCCAGTATTTTAGTACCAATTTAACTCTTCCCCAAATTAGTTTTTTTTCTCCTACCAGTCATTATTTATTTAGACTTAACCAAGTTTATCCATTTTTTTACTCACTATTACTTGTTTCCTACTCTTTTCCTGTAGGTTCACTTTCCTTTTTCCTTTTTTACTAACTTTTAAAGCAGGAATTTATATGTAATCAACTCAGTGTTAGTATATCTGATATGTTTTTTATATCCTTATTTGCCCTGATTTTTATACTGTTGTTCATAGCTTTAAATTCTAGATTGACCCATTATTTTCCTTAATATTTTTTTTTTCCTTAATATTTTAATGATGAAATTTCATTGTCTCTTGGCAACTATTTTTGTTGCTCACAAGTCTGTTGTCAGTTTGGATGTTACCTTTGTGAATCTTTTTTTCTCCTGTAGCTTTTAAGAATTTTCTTTCGGGGCCAGCACAGTGGCTTCCTAGTATGTGGGAGGCCGAGGTGGGCAGATACCTTGATCTCAAGAGTTAGAGACCAACCTGAGCAAGAGCCAAGAACCCTTCTCTAAAAATAGCCAGGCATTGTGGTGGGTGCCTGTAGTCGCAGCTACTCAGAAGGCTGAGGCAACAGGATTGCTTGAGCCCAAGAGTTTGGGGTTGCTGCGTGCTATGACGCCACAGCACTCTACCAAAGATGACAAAGTGAGACTCAATCTCAAAAAAAATTTTTTTTTTCTTTTTGACTCAGATATTTTGCATTTTTACTACAGTATTCTAGGCTTGGACTTAACTTTTACTCATTCTACTTGGTCTTTAATCTGTTCTTTCAGGGCGGTGCCGGTGGCTCAGTGAGTAGGGTGCTGGCCCCATATACCAAGGGTGGTGGATTCAAACCCAGCCCGGGCCAAACTGCAACAAAAAAATAGCTGGGTGTTGTGGTGGGCACCTGTAGTCCCAACTACTCGGGAGGCTAAGGCAAGAGCATCGCCTAAGCACAAGAGCTGGAGGTTGCTGTGAGCTGTGACACCAGAGCACTCTACCAAGGGTAACAAAGTGAGACTCTGTCTCTAAAAAAAAAAAAAAAATTCTCCTTCAACCTGATTTGTGTCTTTTTTTTTTTTTTTTTTCCTTTATTGGCCACTATTTTTTCTTTTTTTTGAGACAGAGTCTCATGTTGCTGGGACTACAGGCGGCATGCCACAACGCCCGGCTATTTTTTTTGTTGCAGTTGTCATTGTTTAGCAGGTCCAGGCTGGGCTTGAACCTGCCAGCCTCAGTGTATGTGGCTGGCACACTACTCACTGAGCTATGGTGCCGAGCCCCACTATTTTTCTTGACCCGTGTTCTGACAAGTGTGTGCATCTTTTCTTTCTCTTTGTGTCATTTCTCCTGCATTCTGGAGTATTTTCACATTCAATTTTCCGATTTCTAATTCTCTTTTCATCTCTGTTCTACTTTATAGCTCTTTTAAAAATGGTTTGTCTTAATTATTGTGTTCAGTTGTTTATAAATTTGGAGGCATTTAAAAATCTTTCTTTGTTTATGATGTCTGTTTCTTCAGCTCTTTGATTATCTTTAACTTTTAAAAAATTTTACATTATGGAATTGCTAAAACATGGAAAATTTGAAGCATACAAATGAAAAGAGAGTGGTGGTGAACATCTGTTTTCTTTACTCAGCTTTCAATGAGCGCCAACATCATTCTACCTTTTTTTTTTGTTTGCTTTTTTGCAGTTTTTGGCCGGGGCTGGGTTTGAACCCACCACCTCTGGCATGTGGGCCTGGCGCCCTACTCCTTTGAGCCACAGACACCTCCCTGTTTGGTATTTTCGTTTGTTTTATTTGTTTTGAGACAGAGCCTCAAGTTGTTGCCCTGGGTAGAGTGCTATAACATCACAGCTCACAGCAACCTCTAACTGCTGGGCTAAAGTGATTCTCCTGCCTCAGACTCCCAAGTAGCTAGGACTACAGGCGCATGCCACAAGGCCCGCCTATTTTTTGGTTGCAGCAGTCATTGTTGTTTGGCGGGCCTGGGCTGGATTCAAACCCGCCAGCTCAGGTGTCTGTGGCTGGCTCCTTAGCCACTTGAGCCAAAGGCGCCGAGCCTCTAGGCCCACTTTGACACCTGCTGCTCACTGATTCCTTTCTGTTTCTGGGGCTTTGGACTCCTCTTTTTTTTCTTGGTTTCAAGCTTAGCTATGTGTATAGGGGGTGAGGTGCAGTGTTTATCTAGCATTCTCTTCCAGGTCTCCTTATGGAGGGAAGGAAAGTTCCCCCACATCAGACCATCCACACTCACAATTTGTTTGCTTCTTTGTTTTCTTGTTTTTATTTTTAATAGCTAAGACTTTTTGACTTTTCTTACGCTAACTACTTACTTTATTTCATTGTGTCTGAGACAGGTCCTATTATGGGTATTATCCCCCTTCAGGTATTTGTTTTATTTGTAGATGATGAAGGAGAGAGGTAAAGTGGGCTGCTTGTGATCTCCCAGTTGGGAAGCTGGGTGATCCAGGCAGTCTGACTCCCAGCTCCATACTTCCTCTTGCTCCAATCTAGGTAAAGCAAGGGAGAAGAATCTTTTCTCAGTAGTTACATTATTCTAAAAGTAATTTTCGTTTTTCTCATTGTCAGAGTAATTCAGGCTTTTTTTTTTGAGACAGAGTCTTAACTTTGTTGCTTCCATAGAGAGCCATAGCATCATAGCTCACAGCAACCTCAAACTTCTGAGCTCAAGCAGTCCTATTGCCTCAGCCTCCTGAGTATCTGGGACTACAGGTAGCAGCCACAGTGCCCAACTGTTTTTACAGAGGAGGTCTCGCTCTTGCTCAGTCTGGTCTTGAACTCCTGAGCATACCTGCCCCAGCCTCCCATAACATTTATTACATACAATTTTGGACCCAAATTTCATCACCTAACAGACCATGAGTAGTTTCTGCCATTAAAATTTTTTATTTATTTTTATTTTATTTATTATTATTATTTTTTTTTTTTTTTGCAGTTTCTGGCCGGGGCTGGGTTTGAACCCGCCACCTCCGGCATATGGGGTTGGTGCCCTACCCCTCTGAGCCACAGGCGCCACCCTATTTTATTTTATTATATATATTTTTTGAGACAGAGTCTCACTATGTCGCCCGCAGACATAGTGAGAGTAGAGTGCTAGGGCGTCACGGCTCACAGAAACCTCAAACTCTTGGACTTAAGCAATTCTCTTGCCTCAGCCTCCCAAGTAGGTGGGATTACAGGCGCCCACCACAACACACGGCTATTTTTTTTTTTTTTTGTAGAGACAGAGTCTCTTTTTATTGCCCTTGGTAGAGTGCCATGGTGTCATACAACTCACAGCAACCTCCAACTCCTGGGCCTAGGCTATTCTCTTGCCTCAGCCTCCCGAGTAGCTGGGACTATAGGTGCCCTCCACAACACCCGGCTATGTTTTATTGTGGTTTTGCCGGGCTCTGGTTTGAACCCGCCACCCTCGGTATATGGGGCCGGTGCCCTACCCCCTGAGCCACAGGCATTGCCTGGCTATTTTTTTGTTGTTTTGGCAGTTGTCATTGTTTAGCAAGCCAGGTTCAAACCCACTAGCCAGTGCCCTAACCTCTGAGCTACGGGCTCTGAGCCTATTTTATTTATTTGTTTGGAGATAAGAGTCTTGCTCTGTCAGCCCAGATAGAGTGCAGTGGCATGATCACAGCTCACAGCAACCTCAAACTCCTGGGCTCAAGCAGTCCTCTTGCCTTAGTCTCCTGAGCACCTGGCACTACAGGAGCTCACCACAACATCCAGTTAGTTTTTCTATTTTTAGTAGAGATGGAGTCCTGCTCCTAGGCTGGTGTCAGACTCCTAAGCTTAAGGTATCCTCCTGCCTCAGCCCTCCCAAAGTGCTAAAGATTACAGACAAGTCGGCTCGGCACCTGTAGTACAGTGATTACCGTGCCAGCCACATAACACTGAAGGTGGCAGGTTTGAACCTGGCCCAAGCCAGCTAAACAACAATGACAACTGTCACAAAAAATAGCCGGGCATTGTGGCAGTTCCCTGTAGTCCCAGCTACTTGAGAGGCTGAGGCAAGAGAATCACTTAAGCCCAAGAGTTGGAGGTTGCTGTGAGCTGTGACACCACAGCATTCTACTGAGAGCAACATAGTAAGACTCTGTCTCAAAAAAAAAAAAAAAAAGGATTATAGGTAAGTCATTGTGCTCAGCCATTCACAAATACATTTTGTTTGTTTTTAACAAAAATAAGAACTGTGGCTAGGTGCGGTGGCTCATGGCTGGCTCATGCCTGTTATCCTAGCACTCTGGGAGGCTGAAGTGGATAGATCCCTTGAGCTCACAAGTTTGAGACCAGCCTGAGCAAAAGCAAGACCTCATCTGTACTAAAACAGAAAAACAGAGGCAAGAGGTTGTTGTGAGCCATGACCCAACAGCACTCTACCTAGCGCAATAGCTTGACACTCTGTCTCAAAAGGAAAAAAAACACTCTGCATATTGTTCTATTACTTGCTTTTTCATTCAAGACTATAACAGTCCTCCATGAATATTCATGAAGTTTTTTTATGTTATGATAATCCTTTATTTCAAAATCATAAGTAATATCAATAAGCACTCATGAAAATTAAAGCAATATAGAAAAATGCAGAGTCAAAATTTATGGTTTAATATTACAATGTGCTATTGCCTATCCTGTGTTCTTTCCCCCACCCCTTTTCCAGAGAAGACCAGTTAGGAGTGAATCAGCGTCTAGGACTGTTCTGTGTGTTTACCTCCTTAAGTGTGTCATCAGAACGTGCAAGAGTGAGTGTACTTGTGTGTTTAGCATAAATAGACTATTTTTGTGTATGCTTGTGTAACCCTACACCCTAGGGTATGTATTTCTGTGGTAGGGAAGACTAGAGATTGAATTAGATATATCAGAGAATAGGTATGTATATATTAACTTTTTTTTCCCTCTTGCCTCAGCCTCCCATATATTAACTTTTAATATATGCTGCTCCATCACCTTTAAAAAGTATTAATTTACTTTACAAGTAAAGTAATGTACAATTACAATACAATACAATACAAGTAATGTATTTCCCAGACCCTTGCCAATGCTGGTTGTTACCCATCCTTTTATTTTGACTATGCTTTTTATGTTTATTTGCCTTTTGTATCTGTTCTGTGAATTGCCTGCTTGTAGCCTATATGCATTTTCTATTCTATTTATCTTTTTCTTAATGATCTATAGCTGCTCTTTTTATGGCCCTTATCTTTATCAAGCACTCTGTATTTTCCATAGTTTGCCTTTGAGCTTGGTGTGTGGTTCTGTCCCAAGGATAAGGGGTTAAAATTTTGATGTAGGTAAATTTATTGATTTTTCTCTTTATGGCTACTGGAAGAGCCTTTTTTTCTCCAGGATTATAAAAGTATTCTCTTATTCTTACTATTTTATAACTTTTTATCCACAGATTATTACTCCATCTGGAATTAATGGGAAGAATTGAGTAGGGATTGAATGTTTTTAAAAAGCAATGCTTTTTTTTGAGACAGAGTCTCACCATTTCGTCCTCAGTAAGAGTACTGTGGCATCACAGCTCACAGCAACTCTTGGGCTCAAGCCATTCCCTTGCCTCAGCCTCCCAAGTAGCAGGACCACAGGCGCCCACCACAACACCTGGCCTTTTTTTTGTTGTTGTTGTTGTTGCAGTTGTCATTTTTTTTTTTAGCAGGTCCAGGCTGGGCTCAAACCCACCAGCCTCGGTGCATGTGTCTGGTGCCCCAACCACTGAGCCAAACAATGCTATGTTTAATGGTTGCATAATGCTGTCACGTAGATAGCACCTTCATGTTGCCCATTTCCTTGATGTCAGACATTTAGGCTGTTTCTAATTTTTTGCTCTTACTTAAAAGTGTACTTCATTTCTACTTATTTCCTTAGGATAGGTTCATTAGAATTACCAGGTTAGGAGATGGGAACTGAGGCAGTTAAGGGGTAGGAACTTAGAATTGCACTGCCAGCAATTGATTCTCAACTTCACTGTTTGGTTAGTTGTTTTTTTGTTGTTGTTTTTTTGAGACAGAGTCTCAAGCTGTCACCCTTGGTAGAGTGCTGTGGCATCACAGCTCACAGCAACCTCAAACTCTTGGGCTTAAGCAATTCTCTTGCCTTAGCCTCCCAAGTAGCTGGGACTACAGGCATACTTTTTTTTTTTTTTTGGTGTCCCCGATGTGACATGAACAGTACTTTTTTATTTTTTAAGACAAAGTCTCACTCTATCACCTAGACTAGAGTGGGGTAGTGTCATATCTTACAGTAACCTCAAACTCCTGGGCTTAGGTGATCCTCCTGCCTCAGCCTTCCAAGTAGCTAGGACTACAAGCATGTGTTACAACACCTGGGTAATTTTGTTATTTATTAGTCTAGTCAGGGTCTTCCTCTTGGCTCAGGCTGATCTTGAACTGAGCTCAAGCAGTCGGCTTCCTACAGTGCTAGGATTAATGGAGTGAGCCACTGTGCCTGGCCACTTGGTTACTTAGTACTCTCAACTTCCTTGTACTGGGTTTTCTCATCTGAAAAGTGAGAATGATAATATATCTGCCTCAGAGCATTGTACTGTTTACAGAGCATTTGATGTTTAATACACATAAATTATTGGAACAGTGGTGCCTGGCACATAAATACAGGCAGTCCCTGACTTATGATGGTTCAGCTTAAGATTTTTCAGCTCTATTTTCAGCTCTATGATGATGAAAAGCCATACGCACTCATCAGAAACCCTACTTCAAGTACCCATATAACCATTTTGTTTTTCACCTTGGGTGCAATATTCAGTAAGTTATGTGAGGTATCCAGTACTACTTATGAAATAGGCATGGTGTTAAATGATTTTGTTCAACTATAGGGTAACGTAAGGGTTCTGAACATGTTTAACGTAGGCTAGGATAAGATTTGATATTCAGTAGGTTAGATGTATTCAATGCATTTTCAACTTAAATGATATTTTCATCGTTTTTGTTTTTTTTTTTTGAGACAGAGTCTGAAGTTGTTGCCCCAGGTAGAATGCTATGGTGTCATAGCTCACAGCAATCTCCAACTCTTAGGCTCAAGTGATCCTCTTGCCTCAGTTTTTCTATTTTTTTTTTAGTAGAGATAAGGTCTTGCTTTTTGCTTAGGCTGGTCTCGAACCCGTGAGCTCAAGCTATCCACCTGCCTCAGGCTCCCAGAATGCTAGGATTACAGGCATGAGCCACTGTGCCTGGCCTGATATTTTCAAGTTATGATAGGTTTATTGGGATGTAACTGTATTGTAAGTCAAAGAGCATCTGTACTAAATTACCATTAGTTGTTCCTGCTCTCGGCCTCCCAGAGTGCTAAGATTGCAAGTAGTTTTATGAGACTTCGTGTAGGTTGCCTAATCTCTTAGGTCTTTTTTCCCTTCTGTCTCTTGGAGGTCAGACGAGGTTCTCCTACTAGGCTCTCCATCTGCCTCTGTGCAGCTGAGTGGAGCTCTGTGGTGCAAGTGCTCAGGCAGCATTATGGAAGTGCAGGGGTAGCTCAAGCAGGGAAGCAAGCTGTAGTGCTGCCAGCTCAGATTCTGCAGAGAATAGGGGACTAGGACTTTCCTCTGTGACTTTCTCACTTGAATTTGTCTGGGCCATTTCACACCTTGGCATCAGGGTGTCCTCATCACCAGCACTGCATTTTAGTTTTCCCTTCTTTTGTAGGGACACCCTATTTCTGGGAAGTTGGCTTCATCATTGCATGGAATGACTGTGCCCAGGGGAAAGACAGGACTGCTGGCCTGTTTCCCTCCCCCACCCTACCCCTTTTCTACTGCTTAATCAGAAAGGTGCCCTTGCTCTTTTTCCAACCTACGGAGTTTGAATAGATCTCTGTTGCTAGTCAGGGGCGGTCAGGCTCTTTCTGGTTCCTGCTAAAATTACCTGACAGCGGAAGGTGTGCATCTTGATAATTACAACTCTAGTGCTTCCAAGGCCTGAGTGATTTAGTTAAGAGCAGTAATCCTGATCTTATCAGGAGGGTTTTGTAGTCCAACAATGTTGCTTATAACAGTATCTGTTTTACTTCTTGGGGCCTCCCTCTCCTCCCAGCATTCTCCTATAATCCTGCCCATTAGCCCTTGTGCATGTTTCATTACCTCCTGGAATCAGTTAAAACTGGTGGAAGAGCAAAGATTGTTATTCCTTCATACCAAGACCTGGGAATTGGACTTTTAACATTTACAACATCATTAACCAGGCCAGCAATAGAGCAATCACAAATATGGTATATGTAATACTTACAAGAGCCAAAGATAATGTCCTTTACATGTTGCTTATTAAAAGGAAAAAAAAAAACAACTAACAAAGTCATATTCAGCTTAAATACTTCAGTTAAATTTTGTATTTTGAAGCGGTTAATTAGTATCCATGAGCTTGGGATCAGCTTTGAAGTCTAATAACTTTTTTGCTAATGACTGCTTTGAGATTCAGGTCCTAAAAATTTACCTCCATCCTTTACCTTGGAGTTTATAATCTATTAGATTAAAGAGTAGACAGGAAGGAAACACGTCATTTTTCTGTGTCTTTAGAGAACTCTCAAGATCTCTATAAAAGTTGTCAGTATGCACAATGGTGACTTAAGGACAGGGCAATTCCAGAACATTGGGAACCCAAGTGAAGACAGTCATTTAGCCCCAATGCTTTAAACCCTAAAGAAAAGGGTTAACTCTTGCCTTGGGGAAGAATGAGGAATGGGAACTAAAATTGCTTTGGACATCTGAGCTGTGCTTTAATAAGATATTCCAGGTGGTCAAGGAGTAATCCTAAAATAGCCTAGATACTTAATTGCTTTTAAAGTCAGGCCTCCTGTCTCTGGGGAGGTACAGCTCTAAGGAATGCAGGATGGCTCCTAAGATCTTAGGGGTGTGTCTAGCAGAGTTGGGTTTGTTTATTTGTTTTTGTTGTTGTTTTGTTTTTTTTCCTTTTTCAAATCCCAGTTGAAAAAAAAGAAAGGCCCAAGGTAGCCTTCTTGGATCAGGACATGTTTGTTAAGTTTTCACCTTTCTCCTCACTGGAGGGTTAGCAGTAAGCTTTTGACTAATGCTGCTGCCAGCTGCCATAACTTGGCTTTCTCTGGGGCTGTGGGATTGGTTTGGTCACCCCACCTCCCTAGACAGTGGTCTGTTTTCATTAGTGCTTAAAGGCTTCCTGCTCAATTCCCTGCCCAGCTTCTATTTGCATCAGAAAATACCTTTCTCACCATAAGAATTCAAATTAATCCTCTTTCTCTTACATCCCTCATTCCAGGTCTAGCTGATTCTCTGATTTGGCTGCATCTTACCACAGTCATTTCTCCCTGGTTCTGCTGCTCCCCCAGACCCAGTTCTTCTCAGAGCCACTACTGCAGGGCCACCCCAGCAGTGTTGGCTTTCCCTCTTAGAGCTTCAACACTGTTTACCAGAGTAATCTATGGGCATTGCAAATGGTGGGCATTCAAAATATATTTCATTAAATACAGGGTCATACTTCCCTCTTACTCGAAAGACTAAAGATTTTGAAAGGATCAGTCCTGTAGTAAATTATTCTGTAATTTCAGTGCAAATCTTCTGGGAGTTGGGCTGGGAGACCAGTGCAAAAGATAGGTCTTGACAAATGATTCGAAAGTTTTAACAATGTTCCAGATTAACTATTTTAACTTTTTTTTTTTTTTTTTGGTAGAGACAATCTCACTTTATCGCCCTTGGTAGAGTGCCATGGCGTCACACAGCTCCCAGCAACCTCCAACTTATTTTAACCATTTTTTAAAATAAAAAGAAAATACAATTGACTTTTATTCAGTATATTCCAGGTGATCAAATGTTTGTGCATGAATGAATATGATGAAAAAAATGGAAAAGCAGAAGTCCCCTATAATCCTGATCTGATTAGGTGTCTGTGTACGTTTATTTGTGTGTATTATATTTTTTCCAACAAACAAAAGGTCATCAAGGCAGTCTAAAACATTGATTTAATCATTTTCTGTTCAGAAAATAACCACTGCCTCCCCACCAGTTTACAGTTCAGAGTCTTTGTGTTTTGGGGGGTTTTGTGTTATTTTTGTTTTTGTTTTTTGAGACAGAGTCACTATGTCACCCTCGGTAGAGTGCCATGGCGTCACAGCTCACAGCAACCTCAAACTCTTGGGCTTAAGTGATTCTCTTGCCTCAGCCTCCCAAGTACCTGGAACTACAGGCACTAGCCACAACGCCCGGCTATTTTGGGGTTTATTTTTTTTTTTGAGACAAAGTCTCACTTTATTGCCCCCTGGTAGAG
Organism: Loris lydekkerianus; assembly: GCA_963574355.1. Classification (NCBI taxonomy): domain Eukaryota; kingdom Metazoa; phylum Chordata; class Mammalia; order Primates; family Lorisidae; genus Loris; species Loris lydekkerianus. Next base: position 19,492 of record CAUYPK010061418.1, read on the forward strand.
TGCTGTGGCATCATAGTTAACAGCAACCTCAAACTCTTGGGCTCAGGCCATTGTCTTGCCTTAGCCTCCCAAATAACTGGGACTACAGCTCCCTCCTTTCCCCACAATACCCAGGTATTTTCAGAGATAGGGCTCTGGCTCTAGCTAGTCTCAAACACCTGAGCCCAAGCAATCCACATCCGTCTCAGCCTCCCAGAGTGCTAGGATTACAGGCATGAGCCACCCTGCCCCACCCCCACAGTTCAGAGTTTTAAATTTCCTCCTGGTATTTAAGGCATTTCACAGCCTGTTTCCATGTTCATACTTCTGTCTTTACATTCTCCTTGCCAAAACGTGACTTGTTTACCCCTCAGCTCCATGCTCATCTAAACTGTAAATCTCCCCTCAGCCCACTCTTCAAGGCCAGCTTAACCTCTACCTCGGAGCCTCTCAGCCTTTTCTTCCCCTCCTGGATACTGTGTGTTTTGGCGCTTGTTACCTTGCACTATAAAATGCTATCTGTGGTTCAGCTCAGTTTTCCAAGCTGTGGGGGAAGTGGTAAAACCCCCAGTGGAAGGAACCCACCTCACCTTTTTGGGGACTGGTATTCTCTTCAAAAGCTTACACAAATCTCTATCTGGAGTGTGTTCTTAAGAAATCTCTGTTGAATGAATTTGTCATTGGATCTTCACTTCCCAGGAGAGTAAGGGCCCCTTAGAGGCTACCTTATCCCACCCTGTCTCATGTTGGATTCTACATCAGGACATCCCAGACAGCCGGTCATGCAGAGACAGGAAGCTGCCCACCTGTCTCTTATGTAACGACAACATCATTACTGGGCAGTTCTAGGTGTTTGTTTTTTTTAAATCCATCTGGGGCGGTGCCTGTGGCTCATTCAATAGGACGCTGGCCCCATATACTGAGGATGGTGGGTTCAAACCTGACCCAAATGCAACAAAAAGCCTGGTGTTGTGGTGGGCGCCTGTAGTCCCAGCTACTGGGGAGGCTGTGGCAAGAGAATTGCCTAAGCCCAAGAGCTAGAGGTTGCTGTGAGCTGGGACGCCAGGCACTCTACTGAGGGCGACAAAGTGAGACTCTGTCTCTACCAAAAAAATAAAATAAAATAAAAAATAATAATAAAAAAAAAAATCCTTCTTCTATAGACCCAAAATCTCCCTTCTGGTAACTTCTGCCCATTCACCCTAGTTTTGCCTTCTGGGGCTTTAGAGAGAAGAAAGAAAAAAGCCTGGTTCCTCTTCCACAAGGCAACCTTTTAGTTTTTCAAAGGTATTAAATCTTTTCCTCTCCCCTCTGTCTTACTGAGATGAGTGCCAGGGTTGAGATGTTGAGGAAACACTATTTTAATTCTGAGCAGTCAGGTTAGACCTTGATTTATTATTTTTCGAAGGCTTTGTGTGTGATAGTGCTAGCTGCCATATTCTTCTGGTGCATTCAGAAATGAAGTGTAACCCTCTTCTTTTTCCTGATCCCGTCTTCTGGAGGAAGATGGAGCTCATCTTGCCATGGAAGATCTGTTTTGAAGGTAGGGGTAAAAAGTTAGTAATTTTTATTTCAGTACCCAAAGAACCCGAGATAACTTCCCTGGGCAAGTGTTATGTGAGGGCTGGTTTTCATTTGGCTAAAGTACCTATGAGATAAAACAAGGAATAAAAGAAGGTTGCCATTGACAGGAGCTGCCCAGTGCATGAGTTGGGCATTGCAGGCATTCTGTGAATAGAGAACTTTATTTTCACTTTTTTTCTTCCTCTCTTTCTCCCTCTTCTCCCCACCCTGGATCCTGGTCTTTCAACCCACAGGGCAGCATGATACAACAAAAGAGCCAGAAGGGCTCAGCACCTGTAGCTTAGCGACTAGGGCACCAGCCACATAAACTGGAGCTGCCAGGTTCGAATCCAGCCTGGGCCTGCCAAACAACGACAGCTGCAACCAAAAAATAGCCAGGTGTTGTGAGGCTGAGGCATGAGAATTGCTGAGGCATGAGAATTGCTTAAGCCCAAGATTGAGGTTGACTCCACGGCACTCTACCGAGGATGACATAATGAGACTCTGTCTCAAAAAAAAAATAAAATGAAAGCGCCAGAAGGCCTGAGTTTTAGATCCTGGTGCTGCCAGTTGAGAGGCTCTGGACAAGTTACTTGAGCACTCTGAGCCAGTGTCTTCCCATCTCTAAAATAACCACCTCTGCATTATAGAACAAAGTGAGGAAATGCTTGTGAGGCACCTGGTCCAGTCTTGGATAGGCAAAAGGCACACAGATACTAGCTTCCTGCACCCCTCTCTCTTTTCTCTCAACCTTCTTTCACTACTGTTTTTGAAGGATTTAAAGGCAAAACACTGTGGTTTCCCTGGGGAAAATAAGCTAAATGTGGGTATAGCAGCCAAAGCTAGTCTTTGGTGGTTATTTGGGAACAAACTGAAGGTTTCCTGTGAGCTCCTGGTGAGATCAAAGGTGTTAAAAGAGAGTTCTCAAGTAGAGGAGTCTGAGAAGGCTGTAAATGGCAGTAAGTGACCTCTCCAGCTACTGTTGGCTCCCCACACACATTCAAGGGCTGTTTTGTACTGCTGCCTGCTGTCTATGGGGTACAAAACCTGCTCCCCCAGCAGGTTAGACCTGCATGTAGCCTTCACCCTTCAACTGAAATGCCTTCCTTATTGACCCCTCTTGATCCATAAAATGTTAATCTGTCTCTTTTGGGGTGAATTCTCCCCACACTCTTATCTGCCTCTGCCATTCCCTGCTTTCTTCCACCACTATAGTCTCAGCGACAGCCAGCATCCAAGAAAAAATTATTTCTAGTCTCATAACTTTCTAGTAGTCACAGCCACCCCCTACTGCTAGACCAAGATCTTGAATTGAGTAAGTGAGCCATGTTTATAGTAGTTGATCAGAATTAAAAATCAAGAAAAATAATTGCATAGGCCTGTGACCCTCCCCGTGACAGTAGGGGAAGACAGGAGTTGTGGGGTTGCGGGGCCCACAAGGGAATCTCTGTCTTTTGATAGATGTGCCAGTGCTTTCTGGGGGCTGGGCTACCCAGAGAGGATACTTACAGACTGGGGATATAGAGGCACAAGTATCCAGAATACGAGGTGACAGCCCAGAACCGAAGGCTCTGTATCTGCCCTCTGGGCAGAGGCAGGAGGCTCATGGAGGAAATGGCCTTTCTGCTGGGTAGGCGAGGTGACGCTTAGAAACTATTTTCACCTCAGCCAGAAAATTCTGTGAGGTGGGATCAAAGTTTTGCTGCCTCAAGAAAAGGAAAGTGATGCATATGGGACTTTTCTCCATCAGCCTCAGCTAAATATTTTAAGCTAAGTAGTGGACCATTGTTGCCTTGTAATTGGACAAAAGACGCCCCCACTCTGGGCAACTGTTTTCCCCACATATTCTTTAATGGAGTTACTGACAGTTTCTGACTGTCTCCTTGTCCTTTGTAATCACTGAGCTGGAGGACTTTCAAGCTAAGGGGGTCTCACTGAGTGGGCTACAGCTAGTATAAGGTCTCACTGCCCTGCTGCTCCATCCCTTCCTGCCGTCTGGACTGGGCTGGAGAAGCCTAGAGGAGCTGACCAGCCCAGCCCACAGCCAGCCAAGGCATCCTCTGTTCCTAGAGCTGAGCTCTCGGCACTTGGGTGTTTATTTTCACACATAGTCACATAGTGGTCACACGGGCATGCTTGTTTTCACACTCCTCTCCTGCTGTGGACAGCCCTGTCTGAGATTCTGGGTTGTGGATTCTGTCCTCTCTACCCAACTGAGTGTTAAATGGTTTGAGTAAGCATTCAGAGTGCCTGGAAGTTACTGTTATTAGCAAAAAACAGTTGTGTTTTCATTTCTCTTGGTGACTGGCAGAGAAAGAATCCTCCTGTGAACTTGATCAGCTTCAGAGCTCTGGCCAGAGAGAGTTGGGAATCGAGCTGCTGCAGTAAACAGCTGACATAACAGAAGCAGCAATGATCCCCTATTAAATGTCTTTCAGCCAATAGAGGCTCCCAGGATAATTGACTTCCCAGCAGGAATTACTGGCTCAAACAAAATCACCGGGCATTAGAGCAACCTACTGAATCCTTTGAAAGGGGGAATGTAACTCTGTCTGGTTTTGCTGACCTGACGGGCATAATTCATCTTGATTATTCATTGTGCTAGTTGCCAACAGATGACACCAGATTTCTTGTGACAGTAATTGCAATGTGGGGTGAGTTTTAGCTTTTTTTTTTTCTTTATTAAACAATGTTCCTCCTTGGTTACTGGCTTCCCTAAGCTGAAAGTGCTATAGGAAGCTTTCTGTGTCTGTCTTGGGAGATGATGAGTGCACATTCAGATAGCATTTACTGAGCACTTCCTTACACAGCGCCTTTAACTAGATAAGCAGGAAAGCGGTCTGGTGCAGCCTGTTTCATTTCAGCTGATAGGGTGTCACTTCTTGTTGGTTATACTTCCCTTGGTATGTGCTGAGCTGCTGCATCTCAGAGCCCACTTTCAGTAAGGGAAGCAAAGGATGACCTGAAACTTTAACTAAATAGTGCCTTCTGCTTTATTATAGGAGAAGGTAGGAGAGAATGGAATTTGACCAGGCCGTTGTCTCATTGGCATGGTTTTAGAACGAGATCCCCATGCAGTCCAAAGAATTTTCTCCCAAGAAAACTCTGCCCCCTCATTCCATATGTCCTCCCCCACTATATACATACCCAAGCCAGTGGGGTGGTGGCATGCACATGCATGTGTCCACGGTCCCAGGGAGAAATGAGTGTTCTGGGCTTAGTGCATCCAGTCTCATCCACTGGGTCCTCCACTGACCAGAGTTGGGGATGAGTAGGGAATCATACACGAGATGTCATGCTCCCCACTGGCATGGTGACTTTGGGTATGTGTGTTTGTATAAGCAAGTCCTTTTATTTATTTTTGCAGTTTTTGGCCAGGGCTGGGTTTGAATCCGCCACCTCCGGCATATGGGGCTAACGGCCTACTCCTTTGAGCCACAGGCGCTGCCCTGTATATTTTTTTGAGAGGTGCTTAATTGATGTGCTAGGCAATGGGCTGTGTGTTGAATGGGACAAGGACACCTTTGCTCTTAAGGAGCTTATCATTTTGGGGGGGGGTGATAGATTTTTCCAAAGTAATATAGTTAAATTCTGAGCTAGAAGTGGACAGAGATTGCTTCTAGAGTGCTCAGTGCAGTTGTGAGTGAAGGGAGGGCTTCCCAGAGAAGAGATGCCTGATTGGAGGAATAAGAGTTGCCCATCTAAATAAAGGTAGGAAGCCAACTTAAAGAATACACAAAGGCCTGTTTTCCATTTCCTCTCATTCACATGAAAGCTATGGGTTTAACCTAATAACTTAAAATAGGCTTAGGTTTGCGTTATTTTTGTTTGTTTGTTTCTTTGTTTGTTTGTTTGTTTGGCCAGGGCTGGGTTTGAACCCACCACCTCCAGTATATGGGGCCAGCACCCTATTCCTTGAGCCACAGGCACCACCCAGTATGTGTTATTTCTTTGGTGAAAATGATCTCTCACCCTACTGCACAGTCTGCAGCTGGGGAGCGATCTCAGGCTGTAGTGGCCCTCATGTTACTAAGGAGCTCTTAACTCTAGGCTAGGACTTCTAATGGTAAGACTTAACTGACAGGCTACAACTCTGAGATCCATTTGGCCTTTATCACACATTTACAGTGTCGTGTGGGAAACCAGGCTAGGGATCTTCATAGCCTACAGAAAATTGGTACATCTCAGGCTGGGCGCCTATAGCACAGTGGTTACAGTGCCAGCCACATACACCAAAGTTGGTGGGTTTGAACCTGGCCTGGGCCAGCTAACCACCAATGACAACTGCAACCAAAAATAGCTGGTCGTTGTGGCGGGTGCCTGTAGTCCCAGCTACTTGGGAGCCTGAGGCAAGAGAATTTCTTGAGCCCAAGAGTTTGAGGTTGCTGTGAGCTGGAACGCCACGGCACTCTACTGAAGGTGAAATAGTGACACTGTCTCAGAAAAAAAAAAAGAAAATTGGTACTTCTCAGTGATGGCTTCTGGAAGATCAGCCTGGGGATGAGCAGATTCTGTGCAACGTGGGCCTTTGTGTCCTCCTCTTCCTGGATCACCTAGGATAAATGACACCCATTTTTCTCCAACAAGGTGAAATCTTCCACCTAATTCCCTCTTATTTTGGAACCATAATCAAAATCAAAAAGAAGGTTTCCCGCTAAGGGTGGCAGAGGTGGTCACCTGAGTAGTCTTTTATAGTGTGAATCAGGATACCAGCATTGCTAAGAATCTTCCTCTTCCTCCTAGATCAGAGGTTCTCAATCTGTGTCGAGACCTCTTTGGAGGTCAAATGACCCTTTCACAGGGGTTGCCTAAATACATCCTACATATCAGATATTTACATTACAATTCCTGACAGTATCAAAGTTACAGTTGTGAAGTAGCAATGAAAATAATTTTATGGTTGGGGGTCACCACAACATGGGAAACTGTATTAAAGGGTTGCAACATTAGGAAGGTTGAGAACCACTACCCTAGATGATTCCCCTGCCTTCTACCACTTTTTCTCCTCCTGTTCTCCTGTCAACCTTATGTTTTGTTCCCTTTTAGAATGGTGGTTTGACCTGGAGTGATGATACAGATGGAGGCCGAGGAAGAGAGATCTCTCGAGATTTTGCCAAGGTCTGTAATATTTCCTTTGTGGTAAGGAAAGGGGTAGTTCTGCAGTAAGTGGTGGTGTCTGATTTACAAGGAATAAGGACAGGAGGGGCCAGTGAGTCACATCTGTAATTACTTGGGTAGTTGTAGTATCTCTGATCTAACACTTACTGTAGCAAGATGGAATTTTTCATTGTGTTTTTTTCTTGGGGGATCGGGATTGCAGCTGTATGAATTGGACGGTGATCCTGAAAGGAAAGAATTCCTGGATGACCTCTTCATCTTTATGCAGAAGAGGGGTGAGTGTGCAGTCTACCATCATTTCAGTTCAGTGAATATTTATTGATACCTACTCTGTGCTAGTCCCTGATAGCTGTCCTTGGATGAAGAACAGTTACTGCTGATTGGTTCTAGAGTTAGCCAGGTAATTGACAGCCAGATTAAAGAGGGCAGAGGGGACTTGGCAAAAAATGGATGAAACAATCACCCCCATTCCGCTCTGCTTTATCTTTATCTCTCTTCTTCTAATTAACTGGTCTCTGGAGTCATTTCAGATTCAAATGTACTTTTTTTTTTTTTTTTTTTTTTAGACAGTGTTTTTGTTTTGTTTTGTTTTGTTTTGGGGACAGAGCCTCAAGCTGTCACCCTGGGTAGAGTGCCCTGGCATCACAGCTCACAGCAACCTCCAACTCCTGGGCTTAAGCTATTCTCTTGCCTCAGCCTCCCAAGTAGCTGGGACTGCAGGCGCCAGCCACAATGCCTAGCTATTTTTTTTTTTTTTTTTGGTTGTAGTTGTCATTGTTGTTTGGCGGGCCTGTGCTGGATTCAAACCCGCCAGCTCAGGTGTATGTGGCTGGCACCTTAGCCACTTGAGCCACAGGCACTGAGCCAGGATAAGAGTTTTACTATGTCACCCTCAGTAGAGTATTGTAGCATCACAGCTCACAGCAACCTCAAACTCTTAGGCTTAAGTGATTCTCTTGCCTCAGCCTCCCAAGCAGCTGGAACTACAGGTGCCCGCCACAACGTCGGATTTTTTTTGTTGTTGTGTTGTCATTGTTGTTTAGCTGTCCTGGGTCGGGTTCCAACACGCCAGCCTGGGTGTACGTGGCCCGTGCCCTACCCATGGAGCTATGGGCGCTGCCCTCAAATACACTTTCATTTTAGCTGTATAGGTGCCCTCAGCTTCACTTAAGCTAACATATGGGGTTTTTGTTTATATGTCTAATCTTAGACTGAGAAAGGTAAGTGAAAGAATAGAGGCCACTCAGGAATTTGGGGGAGGGTCTAAAGTGATTCATAAAAAGGAAAGGACAACTCTTTTTTTTCTTATCCCTTGGCTTTTGGTTTTGCATATGCTGGCTTGGTTGGAATATTCCTGCAGTTTAACTGTAGGGTACAATGGCCTGTGCTTTATAATGCACCCTTATAGCCGTCTCCACTGTAGACCGTGGCGTGACTGAGTCTTGAGCCCAGTGACTTAGCTTCCTGGCTTTATATCCGTCATAGCATTGGGTTCACCAACCAGGACAACCCTCAAGAAGCATGGCCAGAAGAACCCCACCCTCTCTAGAAGGTCCTCAGCAACCTGTATGGCTCCACCATCATCATCCTCAGGACAAAGATGTAGGAGAGAGCTATTCTCACCAAACTTTTCCCCAGGATCTTGCTTATATCTGTCTGATCATGCATCCCTTGATGTCTATGTCAGCAACTTCGTTGAGACTTGGGAATGACATCCTCCTCTTTATCCAAGGCTGAGTTATAATGGCAGCCCCCAGCAGTTAAAGATCCTGAGTTAATTTACCCCTCTCCCCTCTCTCCCCACACGCGCCCTCTCCCCGCCCTCTCCCTTTCTCTCCCCCTTCTCCCCCTGTCTTTCTCTCTCTTCCCCCTTCTCTCCCTTTTCCTCCCCCTCCCCCTCCTTCTGTCCTTCCATCTCTTTACCTCCCAAAGCCTTTTTCTTTTTTTAGTAGCATGCCTATTACTGCTAGTTTGCATAAAAAGGCAGTAAAAAGTTCTGAGTCTTGGTTTCTACCAATCTCCAGGCCTATCAAAGCAGTCTGAGCAGCCCTAATTAGTTTACTCCTCCAGCTGTTATCTGGAGCTGTATGTGTCAGTAAAAAACAAGAATATAATCCTAAAAGATAATGTGACTGGCAGCTATGAAACTCCCTAGTTACCCAGAGAGAGAGAAATCCATTTAATACTTTGGTCTCCCTTCCAATTACCTTTTAATTATTTACAAGCTCCACAAGCCCAGCTGGTACAAACTGAGGAGTTGATCCTGTCTCGAAGGGGCTACCATAGCAATATAGATTTTAATCAGTAGTGTAGCTCCAGTGCTTTATTTTCTACTTTATTGTTTTCTCCCTTCCCAGGATTTTTAAAGGGAAATAGGAGTTAGATCAGCCTAGCCAAGAGTGAAGATCAGTGATTGTTTACCACTCTGCGTCACCACTAGAGTGGGAGTTTCTCGAGGATGCCATACTTTGATTGCTTAGTGTCACCCACATTAGCATAGGGCCAGGTAGGAAGGTGCTCAGGACAGCTTGCTATATTAGCAGTCTTGTTGGGGGTTTTTTTGTTGTTGTTTCTTTGTTTTTGAGACAGAATCTCACTTTGTTGCTCTCAGTAGAGTGCTGTGGCATCACAGCTCACAGGAACCTCCAACTCTGGGGCTTAGGCGATTCTATTCTCTCAGCCTCCTGAGTAGCTGGGACTACTGTGCCCACCACAATGCCTGGCCATTTTTTGTTGCAGTTGTCACTGCTGTTTGAGCTGGCCAGGTTCAAACCTGCCACCCTCAGTATATGGGGCTGGTGCCCTATCCACTAAACCATAGGCATCACCCATCTTGTTGGGTTTTTTGGTTTTGTTTTGTTTTTTTGAGACAGAGTCCCACTCTGTCGCCCTGGGTAGAGTCCAATGGCATCACAGTTCACAGCATCCTCAAACCCCTGGGCTTAAGAGATCCTCCTGCTTCAGCCTCCCAAGTAACTGAGACCACAGGCGCCCACCATAATGCCTGGCTAGTTTTTCTACTTTTAGTAGAGATGGGGTCTCGCTCTGGTTTAGGCTGCTCTTGAACTCCTGAGCTTGAGTGATCTGCCACAGCTCGCTGTCTTGTGGTTTTCTTGACTCAGCTTAACACATGCAAGTAGCCAACCTGCTTTGAGATTTTGCGTGCTATCTGCATCCTTTAGGCAGCTGCCTTGTAGTTGAGAGGCAGAGGAGAGAAGTCTTTATTTCATATCCTGCTGTTCTGCAGCCACTGAGACTGAGCGAGCCCAAAGGAGGAATAAGTGACTCCCTTTGATAATTTCAGTTTACCATTATTCAAGTCCTGAGTAAATCTTTGTCCTGTCTTCAGCACTTGTGTCAAGTATTTCACTATTTGCTGACATAACCAATGGAAGGGAGTCTGTTCCATCTGCTCCTGGTTAGTTACTCTGATACAAGGTTTCTCAGCCTTAGCACTGTTGACTTTTAGGACACATAGCCCTTTGTTGTCCTGTGCACTGAAGAATGTTTGACAGTATCTGTGGCCTTACCCACTAGATGCCAATAAGCAATCCTTGGTCACAAACCCAAAAATGTCACTAGACATTGTAAATATCTTCAGGGGGGAGCATATTTGCACACTGTTGAGACCCTCTGCCATAGAAGGATGGGAAAGAGAGTAAAGATCTAAAACAGGGGTGTCCAATCTTTTTCTTCTGTGCTGCCAATTAGAAGAGTAAGAGTTACCTTGGAGGCTGGGTGAGGTGCCTCATACCTGTAATCTAGCACTCTGGGAGGCTAAAGTGGTAGGATTACTTGAGATCAGGAGTTCCAGACCAGCTTGAGCAAGAGTGAGACCCTGTCTCTACTAAAAATAGAAAAAATTAGCCGGGCGTGCAGCAGGCGCCTGTAGTCCCAGCTACTTGGGAGGCTGAGCCAAGAAGATCTTAAGCCCAGGAGTTTGAGGTTGCTGTGAGCTAGGCTGATGCCTCAGGACTCTAGCCTGAGCAATAGACAGAGACTCTGTCTCAAAAAAAAAAGTTTCCTTAGGTTACACATTAAATACACAAACACCAACAAAAGCTGATGAATCAAAGAAAAAGGTTCATACATACTTTTCCAGATATCCAACATCACTGATAAGCAAAACAGTCCTCAAATAATCAGTATGTAGCCTGCGTGCCGCAGGTTGGATACCCCTAAAAATTTCCTCCACAGAAGAAAACTTTTTATGGAAGTCATCTTACCTCCAGTCAGGTATCTGGGAGTGGGCCTGTGTTAGGCAGTGTCATGAGCTCCCCTCCTGTGACTGAGTGCCAAAGGAGTGAGTGCTGGGACCCCATCCAGGGCTCGAGGGCAGAGAAAACCTCTGAGGAGAGCTGTGGCTCCAGGGTATCAGGGGCAACCCCACAGGTGGAGGCAGAAATGCTGTGGCACATGTGGCCCTGGCACTGCTGGAAGAACTCTTATCTGTGGCCTGGAACCAGAGACTGTCCTGGAAGGGTCAGCTGGCATTAGAATCTGAAGAGCCATGTTTGGACAAGAAATTAGCACTTTGTTCTATAGACGTACCCATGTTATGGAAGACAAAACAGGATATTTCAGGAATCTTGCTGTAACCTTGTTTTGGGGCTGGGGAGGACAGGCTGAGACAGGAGATAATGTGGAGGTTGTTCCCTTTAAATTCACAGTGATCTTCATCGCGAACCCTTGACAGGTGGTCTGAATTAGAGTGGGTAGTTCAGGGCTGGTAGCAGATTGTACTTTTAATCACATGAAGCTTACTGTGAAGTTCTTCACAGACTGGTGAGATCAAGGGCCCCTAGACATTTGTGACTTAATATTTGTCACTCCCAAAGTGGAGAGAGTGGGGCACTTGAGAGGCAGATCTTTAGCTAGAGCCAAGGAAAAGCCTCAAGACCTCACTAGCAGGTCGGCAGGTCAGCCTCCTGAGCTAATGTGAAGGATAAACGGCAGATTTCACAGGGGCCGTTGGAAACAGCCTGGATTTGAAAGGCCTGCTGATGCCCTGCTGGGCTGAAAGTGGAGCCAGGCAGCTTTGACACAGTGGGTTATACTCACAGAGGAAGTAGACAGGGCTCCAAGGGAGACAGCACGCAGCAGGCTGTCCCAAATGACTGCCGCTGTAGGTGATAAAACAGCTGTCCCAATAGAAGGGGACAGGCTCTAACTGCTGCTTTGTGCCATCCATGTCTCTTGCTTGTTAACATGTTTAGGTGAATTGACTGCAACAGATGGGCCTTTCAGCTGTTGGCACTTTGGTTTCTAGGCTAATCAGGGTGGCTTGCACCCTGGTACCCCCCTCCCTCACCAGCAGGGCACCTTGCCAGTAGAGGAGCCTGAGAAGAGTGCAGTGGGCTGAGATGGTGCCCTCAGGCTTGCTGTTTCCTGCCCACCTCAGGAAATGGTGCTGCTGCAACTGTGTTCCAAGGCCTGTGAGGTTGACAGACCTCTACTGACGAGTGCGAAGCCAGGGCTAGCTAGCACTCTTGCCTTCCCTGGGATCTTGAGCAAATCACACATACACACACACACACACACACACACACACACACACACAAGCCCCTCTGGTGGCCACAGTTTCCTTATCTTAAAATGAAGGAATTGGTCTAGAATTAACTTGGAAGTTTCTACCTTAATTATTATTATTTATTTATTTATTTTCAGTTTTCTTTTTGGCCAGGGCTGGGTTTGAACCCGCCACCTCCGGCATATGGGGCTGGCACCCCACTCCTTTGAGCCACAGGCACCACCCTCTACCTTAATTATTGCATGTCCATGATTATGTCTGTTGAGCTGCCTTTTTGTTGTTGTTGAGACAGTCTAACCTAGGTAAAGTGCCATGGCATCATCTTAGCTCACAGCAATCCTGCCTCAGCCTCCTGAGTAGCTGGGACTACAGGTGCCCACACAACAACCAGCTAGTTTCTCTATTTTCAGTAGAGACGGGGTCTCACTCTGGCTCAGGCTGGTCTCTTAACTCCTGAGCTCAAGCAATCTGTTCTCCCAGCCTCCCAGAGTGCTGGGATTAGAGATGTGAGCCACAGCACCTGGCTGTTGAACTACCCTGAATGAACAAAAAACAAAAGAATAAAAACCCCTTAGCAATTTTCAGTCAAAATAATTGTATGAGAACTACGCCAACAATCTTCAAGACCAAATTATCTTCACCCCTTTCCTTGGGGAGTAATATATTTCCTCTTTTGCTGATTGAAGCCAAATTGAATTAAACATGTTGCCCTTGAGGCTCGGCGTTTATAGCTTAGTAGCTAGGGTGCCCGCCATGTTCACCTGGTCTGGCAGGTTCGAACCCAGAAACCCAGCCCAAGCTTGCCAAACAACAATGACAACTGCAACAACAACAACAAAAACAATAGCTATGCGTTATGGCAGGCCCCTATAGTCCCAGCTACTTGGGAGGCTGAGGCAAGAGAATCGCTTAAGCCCAGGAGTTGGAGGTTGCTGTGAGCTGTGATGCCATGGCACTCTACCCAGGGTGACAGAGTGAGACTCTGTCTCAAAAAAAAAAAAAAAAAAATGCTGCCCTTGATTCTGGCCCCCCCCAGACTATTTTTCTAGGAAAGTTTGGTTAGATTTCAGAATTTTGATACCCCTTTTTGCTTACCTTCTGTTGTATGTGTATACATGCAAAAAACTCCTTTTTACCAAAAATAAAGCCAAACAATTCCAAGTAAGATCATCTGGCTAATTTAACTGAACTGTGGGTGGTTTCTGACATATTCCCTCAGAGATTTTTCTATTTAGTGTTCTAGTACCCAAGGGGGAGGACTGATTTATAAGTCTAATAAAGCAAAGGCTAAGTATAAACAATGTTGTTTTTCCTTCATCGGCTAGGAAGAAGGCTTTGTTCCCTATTCCTTAGGAGGTAAAATAGTATTGTGGTCTTAGAAAGAGCCAAGATGATGATGATGTTGATTTTGCTTTTTTTTTTTTTTTTTTTTAGATGGAGTCTCAATGTATCTGCCCTCAGTAGAGTGCTGTGGCCAACAACTTCAAACTCTTGGGCATAAGTGATTCTCTTGCTTCAGCCTCCCAAGTAGCTGGGATTACAGGCACCCGCCACAACGCCTGGCTATTTTTGTTGTTGTTGTTGTTGCAATTGTCATTGTTGGTTAGGTGGCCCGGGCTGGGCCAGCCTTGGTGTATGTGGCCGGCGTCCTAACCACTGAGCTATGGACACCGATTTTGCTATTATTTTTATTATCCCATACATTTTACAGGATTCTTTCATCCCATTATCTGATAAGCTACTCCCACAGCTCCATCTGGGTTAGAGAGAGCAAAGGTTATCACCTACGCCAATGGAGAATCAGCCCCGAGGTTAAGTGACTTATTAAGGTTACGGAGAACTCAGCACTGGTCTCCTAAATCCCAGGCCAGTGTGTACCCTCTATATTGCCTCTGAGAAACTTCTTCCCTACCCCATCACTTCTTCTGGGGCAGCAGGCAAGCCTCGTCTCCCCTGCAGCATTTGGAGCTCCACAGAGAGGGCTTTCCTGCTGCCACACACCACTGTCCAGTAGAAGGTCTGACAGCATCTAGCTGGTTAACAGGTAGTACTCTGGGCAAGAAGAGTCTTCGTCTCAGGGAAGGGCCTGTGTGACAATTCACAGTGGCACAGAGGCTGTAGGGGTAGGGTGGGGAGCAGAGGAGACATACCGAGAATGCCTGCAAGCAAGGCTCTTTTCCTGCCCCCTCTAGACACACCAGGCTAAGGACTGCTTGTTCTTGTAGAAGACAAGTTTTGTCAAGACCTGACTGGTAGAGCTGCCCTCCTGCCCCCACCACTTCTGTTCAAGGCTGCAAACTGACCTTGGTTTTCCCAAATGGATTGTTGGATCTGTTTTTAATGTGTATATACAAAGAATTGACTGTGGGAAAAGGGCTTGGTCTGGCCCAAAGTGCAATTTGAGTGTTTTTCCTTCTGTTGTGTGCTTATCTATCCATCTCAGGCAAGGAAACGTTCATGACATATATTGCTCTGCCTCTTGGTGAAGGCAGTTTCTCATATATTCTTTGTATCTTGCAATAAAATGGTCTGTACCCTGGACACCCTTCCTGACAGACTAAAATATATTGTTTTTGTCAGATGAAATGGGCTTTAGGGCTTCATTTTCTAACTTTATCCCAAAATGAAAGTCTAAAATGCAAATCTTTAAGTGTCAGGCTCAGCCCTTTATCTGAGGCTAGATATTTTTCTCTCTCTAAGTAATCCAGCTGCTTTTGATAAGCATACTGTTTTTCTTTTCTCCATTTTTAATAATTATTTAATACCCTGTAAAACTCCAGTTATCCATGATAGTAGGAAGAGAGCCTGGTTTTGAAAGGCACAATTAATTTGAATAGCTCACTTTTGCCATTAAATTCAGCCTCTCCTCCTTTGAAATCTTTATGTGTACTTCTAGCACATGGTAAAACTGAGTTATTTGGTAGTTTTGCCTCTTTTGCGCTAAAGTAAGCCAATATTCAGTAAATCATCCAAGAATTGGTATAGTGAAAGGTTAAAATGAAGATTTGGTCCACTTACCCCATGGGGAAACTCTGCTGAGTTTTGAGAGTCTGGTGGCACAGACTGCAGTAGAAGCTCAGATAGCTGTGCACTGCCCAGGCCAGAAAGTCCTTGAGGTGTGTTCCTGCCTGGCCAGCCTTCCACCTGTCCTAGAGACTCCAGCCCCATCCGGGTCTGAGACCTAGTGGCGGGCTCAGCAGGGAACCACAGGGCTCCTCTTCCTGACTCCTCAGCCAGCTTCTCTGAATGCAGGAAAGAGGTGGCATGGCTGTAATTTTATTATTAACCATAGCAGAGTACAGTATCACATATTGTTGAACTTCAGCTAAAGAGATTAATCTCGGCTGGGGTATCATAAAAGGTAATGAATTTAAAATTAGCCTCCAGGCTCTGTACCCATAGCACAATGGTTATGGCGCCAGCCACATACACCGAAGGTAGCAGGATCACACCCGGTCTGGGCCAGCTAAACAACTGTAACAACAAAAAAATAGCCGGGCGTTGTGGCGGGTACCTGTACTCCCAGCTTCTTGGGAGGCTGAGGCAAGAGAATCTCTTAAGCCCAAGAGTTTGAGGTTGTAGTGAGATGTGATGCCATGGCACTCTACCGAGGGCACCATAGTGAGATTCTGTCTCAAAAATAAAATAAGTCTTCCAGGCTATAGCAGTCAAAGCTTCCTCCCATGTATAAGTGGACACAACCATTTGGGAAATCTGTGTGGTGGTATTCACTAAAGCTAAGCATATGCCATCCCTGTTCCCAAGCATTTCCTCTCCTGGATATGTACCCAATGGAGAAGAATGCTTATGTTCACTGAAGGACACCTGCAAGTATTCATAGCAGTACCATTTGTTATAATTTTGGAAAAAATTCAAACATCCGTATTAATAAAAGTGGCGTAATCACATAGTGGAATACTGCACGACAATATAAAAGAAGTAGCTACTGCTTTATACAACTGGAGTAATTCAAAGCCTAATGTCGAGCAAAAGAAGCCAGACACAAAGGAATATATACTATTATTCCATTTATATAAAGTCTAAGAAAACATATGTCAGGATAATGCTTACCTCCAGGGTGGGTAAGGAGGAGGCATGAGGAAGTTTTCTAAGGTGCTAGAAACGTATATGTTGATATGAGGGATGGTTACATGAGTAGATAGGGAACTATAAATCTGGTGTGCCACATGCTTAAGGTTAATGTGCTGTAACACACGGATGTAAAGTAGACCCTCTCAGTGAGTCTACTCACTGAGTCTACTCAGTGGAAATAAATTGAGAAGGATACTGGTTAGCCCAATATTAGGATATTGGCATGTCCTTGCTGACTGTCTTGTGGAAGACTCCGACTACAGACTGCACTGTAGATTGCCAAACACTGCTGTCGGTTTCTCAGTGGGAGATATTTCCTACATAAACAAGCCAGGCAAGAAGAATCATCAGTCACTTGTCTGCTGGCTTCTGGAAAGCAGGACTAGAGCAGGGCAAGAATTAGTGAGTAGAGGAGTGGTCAGGAGGCCTGCTGGCCTGTATATGTTCCCTGCTTAACATGGGGCTGTCTTCTTTTAGACTCATTGGTCAGCTTTCTTGACAGTCAGGCTATGGAAGTGATTAATGCTCTTTTTCAAAGCCTAGAAAAAGCAACGAGGGTCCCTGGCAGGGCCACATCCTGGTCCTGGGCCCTCTGACCAGGAGGCAGGAAGACAGCCTTGTGAGTCTGTCTCAAGTGCCTGCCCACCCATTCTCTATAGTCTCCCATCTTTGTCTCTAGAGCCAGAGGGGCTATCTCTTCTCCTGCCCTCAACCCTACATCTCTTTTGTCTGAGTGGCAGGAAGAAAAACAAAGTGCTAAGGCGCAGCTTTGTTTGGCCACATCTGTCCTGGCAGCCCCCAGTCACAGCTCTGGCGTGCTAGTGGCTGTGCCCAGCAGAATTCTCACCAACAAGGGCTAACGCTCCAGGAGTCTTGCCAGCTTCACTGGGCCTGTGGCCCTCATAAAAACCTTTTACATCCTCCTCTGGAGCTGCCTCAGGCTCCCTGTCTGAAATCTGATAAGGAGCCTCTTTGTTACAACTGTCAGTCTCCTTTATTGAGGTGGGAACTGGAGACCAGCGGCACTTCTTGGGGTACAGATAAGGCCCTGGATTCCTGTCAGAGTGAGCATGATTAATTACCCTCAATCCCAGCTCCTGCTTTGATAGCAGTGACTGACGTCTGCAGGCTTCCCCCCTCAGAGGCGTGACTGGGTCAGAGATTCAGCCTCCTGCAGGGCCAACACCAGTGACCCACAAAGAACCCCCTGCAGTGGGTGTTTGCCTCTTTCCCAGCTCTCTGCAGGTTGCTTTTACATTTATAGTAAACAGAAGACTCTCAGGTGAAGGGCTTCCTTAGAAGAAAATACAATATAGCCCAGACCCTGTGTTCCCTTCCCTAAAGGGCTAGGGAAGGAGGGCCATTGCTAGTGGACATGAACTTCGTGGACCTGGCCTTAAGCCACATAGAGGGCCTTTACAGAGAAGATCCCAAACCATTTGTTTCAACGTTATTCCATAATTAAGGCAAGTTCTTAAAACCAAGTCACTCTCCCTTTGGTCATAAGGGCGTCTATGGAAGTGATAAATTCCATAGTTTTTTACTCACAGATTCATAAGATGTTAGAACTGAAAGTCATCTGGTTCAAATTCCTCATTCCACAGGTAGGGAAACTAAGGTCTGAAACTCAGTTCCCCATGGCCACCCCTCAGTATTATGTATTGGTTCTCTTTTAGGCAGGTAAACTCAGCTCTTTCTTCACAGTAGAATCTGCTCTGGACAAGAGAAATGGCTACCAGCTCCATTAAGCACAAAGCAAACTGCTAAGACCAATCTGAAGATTCCACCTCTCTTAGTTGTCCAAATAGTTGAAACCAGGGCAGGTTTTGTCTCCAGATTATTTGGATAATGTGAGAGAATCACATGCTCACTTAGAGCTAGCTCTCAAAATAACCTGATCTTGGTTTCTGCTGGTACTGAGGGGCTAGCCTGCACTGAAGGCACTTTTACAGTTTAACAGAGGGCCACCCACAGGGAAGGAGCCCAGTCCCCTTACCCATTTGATCTTTGGGACTAGGGCACCTGCCAGGGCATGGGCATAAGTATGAGGAGAGCCCAGTCTGGGGTGAGGAAAAAAGCAGGCTCCCCAGTATGCCCAGCATGAAGCTGGGCCTTGGAGCCAGGGGTGCAGGGGCCACCACCAGGGTCTCCAGTGTACCTCTTTGTGTTTTCTCTGTGCGATAAGGAGACAGTTCCCAGCAGAGTCTGTTCTCCCCTCTGCAGACGCTGGGAAGAGGTCACTTATTCGTTAGGTTTCAGCCTTGATTTTAGACACCACTTTGACACTTCTTTATCTTCTCAGATCATGGGTCTACCACTGTTTCTCTTGCCTTAAAAGTTCTCAGTCTGATACAGTCACACTTGAGTATGACTATAAAGAAGCTAATTTGAAGGAAATTTTTATATCTGTAACAGTGTTGCCCTTTGAAGCAGCCAATCTCCAATGGCTAGACAGTCCAATGACTACTCAAAATGCATTTGTAATTCCTCTCTGGGAAGTTGCCTTCTGAGGCAGTTGAAGCCAAACTAGAAAATTCATCGTGATGTGTGTCCATAGCCCACCTTCAGTCAAAAATATTACGAACAGCCTGGTCCCTTCATCCTATTCACCTGGCTTCCCTCCAAATGAATGGTGGCCATTTCTAAAAGTAAGATGTATTTTCTCTGTTTGAAGATTTGTTACCATTGGAGAGATTCAAAACAAAGTAGTGCAAACTCTGAAAGCTTTTCACAGAGTTCCAGAGCCATGTGGTATCTGGCTGTCCTAGGTGACCTTCTGAGGGACAGCACTTCCTCAGCTAGACAAGCCCTGCTCTGCTGATTCAACACTCAGCCACATGTGTTCTTTGTCTGTCACATCTAGCCACCTTATGCACTTTGGCACCTGCTTTCCCTTCCCTTTGGCCTGTGCTGGTTTCTTTGCCCTCTCAAAATCCCCAACCCTTCATCTATTCTTTTCCTGTTTGCTGGTTTTCTTTGGAAGCAAAAAGCTTAACCACTCTGGGTCTCAGTTTCCCTATCTGGTTAATAAGGGTCATGACCTTAATGAGAGGAGGTGACTTCTGTTTGGGGGTGGGGGCACATAGACATGTACAGGTAGTGAGGATCTCAGCAGGCACATCACAGGCAGGAAGCAAGTGTATTTGACATCCCCAGTTGAACCAGGTGCAGTGGTGTACACCTGAGGTCCCACCTACTCAGAAGCCGGAGGTGAGAGGATCTCTTGAGCCCAGGAGTTTGAGTCAAGCCTGGGCAACAGAGCAAGATCTCATCTCTTAAAAAAAAAAAAAAAATAAAGAAAATGCAACTTAAATAGAAGACTCCCAATTGAGTTACCACAGAGCTATTTGCTTTGATTCTGAGGATTTTTTTTTTTTTTTTTGGAGACTGAATCTCACTGTGTCATCCTCAGTAGAGTGCTTTGGCACTCACAGCAACCTCCAACTCTTGGGCTTAAGCAGTCCTTTTGCCTCAGCCTCCCAAATAGCTGGAGCTACAGGCACCTGCCATAACACCTCGCTATTTTTTTATTATAGTTGTCATTGTTTGGCAGGCCC
The DNA here is from genome assembly GCA_963574355.1 of Loris lydekkerianus. Taxonomy (NCBI): domain Eukaryota; kingdom Metazoa; phylum Chordata; class Mammalia; order Primates; family Lorisidae; genus Loris; species Loris lydekkerianus. The sequence continues at coordinate 39,331 of CAUYPK010061418.1, forward strand.
AGGCTAGGTTCGAACCTGCCAGCTCCAGTGTATGTGCATGGCACCTTAACCACTGAGCTATGGGAGCTGAGCCATCTGAGGATTTTTTTTTTTTTAATCTGCGTGGTAGGTTAATTTATTAAACACTGCAATATTCATGGTATGGTGAAGGAAAGACAGTTTCTGCCTTCATAGAGCTAACAGTCATCCCAGGGTACCAAATGAACATACATGAAACAGAGAATAATTATTTACTGAACTTTTAGGGTATGATAAAAATTCTGAGAGGAAAGAAACATATATGAACTGGAGTAGTTAGAAAATTTTTCCTGGAGGGAAAGGTAAGGTAGAGGCAGACATGAGGTTAGTTTGAGGGTGATAAGGAGAAGGCCCAATTAACTGGAGAGTGACTTGCTGAGGTATGCTGGAAATACAGCATGGCCTTTTAAGGGAGCATTGGGGACATGTAGGGTGGGATGGGTGCACAATACAGAGTCTTTGTAGGTTTCTTTTTGGGTGTTTTTTTCTTTTTTTTTTTAGGCAGAGTCTCATTTTGTTGCCCTGTGTAGAGTGCTATGGCATCACAGCTCACAGCAACTTCAGACTCTTGGGCTCAAGCAATTTTTTTCCCTCAGCCTCCTGAGTAACTGGGAATACAGGCACCCACCACAATGCCTGGCTATTTTTCAAGACGGAGTGGGGGGTACCTCGCTTTGGCTCAGGCTGGTCTCGAACACTTGAACTCAGGCAATCATCTACCTCCCTCAGCCTCCCAGAGTGCTAGGATTACAGGTGTGAGCCACTGCATCCAGCCTTGTAGGTTTTTAAAATTTTTTTTTAGAGACAGAGTTTTACTTTATCGCCCTCGGTAGAGTGCCGTGGCGTCACACTGCTCACAGCAGCCTCCAACTCCTGGGTTTAGGTGATTGTCTTGCCTCAGCCTCCCAAGTAGCTGGGACTACAGGCGCCCACCACAGCACCCAGCTAATTTTTTTTTTTTTTGTTGTTGTTGTTGCAGTTTGGCCAGGGCTGGGTTTGAACCTGTCACCCTCAGTATATGGGGCCGGCACCCCACTCACTGAGCCACGGGTACTGCCCTGCAGCCTTGTAAGTTTTTAAATAAAAAAAAAAAAGCAAGCAATATGGTAGAAGTAGTATTTTAATAAGACTGTTTGGCTGCCGTGTGCAAGTTCAACTACAGATGAGAGGCTGCTAGGCTGCTGCAGGCATCTGATGTGCGCCCATGAGGGCCTGGTCCAGGGTTATAGCTGCAACCTGGAAAGGAAGATTCTTTTGAAAGGATTCATCAAATGATGAATCCATGGAAACTCCTAACAACTAAAGGTGGGTAATAAGGAGAGGAGAGGTGCCAGTGCTGAGGCTCCTGGATAGTCTCAGAGAATGATGGTGTTGCTAGAACAAAATGGAAATGGTGGGAAAGGGGAGCTAATTTAGGAAAGTGAAAGTGAGCCCAGTGGGACTTGGAAAGGAAGAGGTCACACATGTGAAGATGTCCAGGAAACTTGAGCTTAGTGGGTCTGTGCAGGTGACCTTGGGAGTAGTCCTCCTAAATGGTTCAGGTGATGTCATGGAAGGTGTGGACTCACCAAGGTTGTGATGTGCTTAAGCAGACAGGCCTCCAAAAGGAGATGGATGTTAGCCTGTCCTGCTGGGGCCTGATTCCACCACATTAGGTCTTTGTCTTTATGGTAGAGAGGAAGATTCACTGTCTAGAACAGCACAGGAAGAAGTTACCCAACACATGAGTTATGTGTTTTAGGAATATACTAGTGGTCCTTTGATACTGATATTTTATGTATGACTTTGGGGATTTAATTCAGTGATGCCTTTGTCTTTGATCCTCCGAAGACTAGCTAGTGAAGACAAGTCTTTGAGATCAGTGGCTCCTCTCCACAGTTAGAAAAGAGGCCTGGTTATGCCTATAGTCCCCCTGACTTGGGAGGTAGAGACAGGAGGATCCCTTGAGCCCAGGAGTTTGAGGTTGTAGTGGGCTGTGATGATGCCACTACACTCCACCTGGGTGACAGAGGAGACCCTGACTCCAAAAAATGGGGGAGTGGGGTTACGCCTGTAATCCCAGCATTTTGGAAGGGGAAAATTGCTTGAGGCCAGGAGTTCAAGACCAGCATTGGGAACATAGCAAGCCCCTGACTCTACAAAAAATTTAAAGATCAGCTGGGCATGGTGGTACATGCCTGGAGTCCCACCTATTTAGGATGGTAAGGCAGGAGGATCACTTGAGCCCAGGAGTTCAAGAATGCAGCGAGCTATGATGACACTGTACTCCAGCCTGGGTGACAGATTGGGAAAAAATAAATTGGCAAGATTGCTATCCCTTAAGGGGAAGGAAGCAGGAAAAGCAGAAACAAGCAAACCCTTCTCTGCTCAAGCTGGCCTCATGTCTGCCAGGCAGCTCGTGAGGCCTCATCAGGAAGGGGGGAGACAGAAGAGCAGCAGCCTATGTACAGTAAAAGGAGTTGCCATCAAAAGGCAACAAGTCTCATACCCTGCCCCGGACGGTGACCCTTCCCTGTGGAATTCTCCCCTCTGACCTCCAGATCATTAATCCTGAGGCTGCCAAATGACAGTCATCCATCATGCCTCCTGACAAGGATCCCAGCCGGCTGTGAAAGGGCCCAGCCCCGCCCTCCCTCCGTCCCCTGGTGCTCATTAGTAGCCCTTCCTGGTCGGTGCCAGGTTTCCTAATCAAGTCCCTGGCTTCTCTCACTTCCCCTTGGGGCCGGTAGGCGGAAGCTGCTCTGACCCTCCCTCTCTCAGAGGCCAGGGAGGGGATGGCGTGATTAGTGGGGGAGAGAATTGTTGAGTGGCTTCTCATTCCCTTTGAGACCAGTGGGTCCAGCAGCTCCTTTGACATGTCAGGCCCACAGGAGATAAAGACACCATTTCTGTATCCTGCAGTAGGAGCCAGAGAGCAGGTGGGATGCAAGTGAGCACTGTTAGAAACTCAGCTGAGCAGTACCAGGGAGCAGCCCAGGGGCTGTCCAGGTTATGGACAAGGCATGGAATTCCTCCCCTCCTAGGGAGTCCAGCTTCCTAGAGGAGGCTGGCCCTGCACGAAGTCTGAAGACTCCAGAGGAGTGTAAGTTGCCAGGGAAATAGTCTGGAATTACACTATTAGGAGCAAACAAAGGCCAATCTTTGAAATCATGTAGGCCAGCCCTCTTATTTATAGATGGGAAAACGGGACCAGAAGGACTAAGTGTTTTGCCAAAGGCCACACACAGGCTGTGAGGTGGGCCTATCCTTCCACACTCTCTAGGGAACTGACAGCTGTTTGATAGCCTTCAGGTTTGGGAAGCTGGAGTCAAATTACACTTCTAAGCAGATTCATGAACATTATCTCCACTCAGCCAAAGATGACCGCACACAGATGCCTTCTTTCTCAGCTCAATGATGACACACCCTCTATTTCTCTTGTTGGGCAACCACAGGGACCCCCATCAACCGAATCCCCATTATGGCCAAGCAGATCCTGGACCTGTACATGCTGTATAAGCTGGTGACCGAGAAGGGGGGCCTGGTGGAGATCATCAATAAGAAGATCTGGAGGGAGATCACCAAAGGCCTGAACCTGCCCACATCTATCACCAGCGCCGCCTTTACCCTCAGGACCCAGTAAGTGGCCAGGCCTGGGGGGAGGAACTTAAGGCTGGAGAAGGGGGATGTGTTAGCCTAGAGGAGAGGAAGGAAGGAAATTCCATTGTACAGTTAGCAAGACAAACTTGGGAGCTTTCTGAGATGCATCCATCACCAGACCAAGTAAGTAATGATGAGAGCTGCCGTTTTGCCAGTGCCTCCCACATGCTGGCATTCAGCATTCTGTTTCCTTTAAACCTCACACTCAACCCTGTGAAGTTCTTAGGTGTGTCTCTTCTTCAAGATTAATTAACTTAGCCAAGCCCATTCCAAGCTGCAAGTAGAAGAGGTGAGATTCAGAGCTGGGTTTCCATCTCTGAAGTCAGTGCTCTTTCTAGTACATCATTGTCCAAACTGACCTAGCCTAAGAGGCCTTTCTTACCTGACGTTCCTCTTGTCCTCCAGCAGCAGAGGACCCAGAGGAAGGCAAGCATACTGTCCCATGGGATTGACAGCCTATTTTGGTTATCATTTGAATTAATTGCAAGGGTGATGGAAGCATGAAAGCAAAGTAGCACAGGAGAATGAGGGCCAGAGTAGAATCTACTTTTCTGAAATGTTCTGGAAGTTGCTCTGTGAAGAATGTGGAATGAACAGCTGACATATCCATTAAGTAGCAAGTTGTGGCCTTATTGAAAAGCAGAAGGGATTTTATTTTTTGAGATGAGTCTCAAGCTGTTGTCCTGGGTAGAGTGCTGTGGCGTCACAGCTCACAGCAACCTCAAACTCTTAGGCTTAAGCGATTTCTCTTCCCTCAGCCTCCCAAGTAGCTGGGACTACAGGCACCCACCACAACACCCAGCTATTTTTTTGTTGCATTTGTCATTGTTGTTTTAGGTGGCCGGGGCCGGGTTTGAACTCGCCAGCCTAGGTGTATTTGGTTGGCACCCTACCTCTGAGCTACAGGCACCACCCAAGAAAGGTGGTTTGTTTGTTTGTTTGTTTGTTTTTAATTAAATCATAGCTGTGCGCATTAATGCAATCATGGGGCACCATACACTGGTTTTATAGACCATTTGACATGTTTTCATCACACTGGTTTACTAAGTTTCACATGTACCCTTGTAAGATGCACCGCAGGTGTAATCCCACCAATCACCCTCCCTCCGCCCACCCTCTTCTTCTCTCCCCTCCCTCTCTGTCTTCCCCATATTCTTAGGTTATAACTGGGTTATAGCTTTCATATGAAAGCCATAAATTAGTTTCATAGTAGGGCTGAGTACATTGGATAATTTTTCTTCCATTCTTGAGATACTTTACTAAAAAGAACATGTTCCAGCTCCATCCATGTAAACATGAAAGAGGTAAAGTGTCCATCTTTCTTTAAGGCTGCATAATATTCCATGGTGTACATATACCACAATGTATTAATCCACTTGTGGATCGATGGACACTTGGGCTTTTTCCATGACTTAGCAATTATGAATTGGGCTGCAATAAACATTCTGGTACAAATATCTTTGTTATAATGTGATTTTTTGTCTTCTGGGTATATACCTAGTGGAGGAATTATAGGATTGAATGGCAGATCTA
>CAUYPK010061421.1:0-20625 GCA_963574355.1 Loris lydekkerianus
TTTGGAATTCTAATTCAATCTTATTTGCTATCCAGATCCTGAATTCAATTTCTGACATCTCAGCTATTTGTTTGTGCATGGGGTCTTGTGGTGTTTCTGCCCCATTGATCCTTGGGGGAGTTGATCTTCTCTGATTATTCATATTGCCAGAGTTTTTATGTTGATTTCGCCTCATGATTGTTTTTCACCATTGCCTCTGGCTGTCCTCAGAGTTGGGGAGGTGTCTCTCCAAGATTAGACCCCAGCGGGATCACTCTAATGTTGCTGGATCTTTGTAGGGAGTGACCTTCTGTAGTTCCTCTGGGGCTGCTCCACCTAGGGAGTTCTGGTTGTGGAAGCAGCTCCGGTGTGTGACACACCTGGATCCAGCAACAGGGCTGGGGGTGGTGCGCATGGTTTTGGGAGGGCCTGGCGCCCAATGACTTTGGCACAGAGAGCCCAAGGCTCCAGTGGTCTCTGGCCAGGAGGAGGGCTCTGCGCAGAGTCAGGGAGGGCTCCATAGGGGACACAGCTACCAGACTTTCTGGCCAGATGAATGGGCTATTGTGGAGGCTGGAAGGACACAGGAGGGGGGACACAGGGTTGCGTGGCTCCTGCAGTTCCTGGTCAGGGAATGCGGAGGCCCAGTGGGTGCGGGTAACCAGTCCAGGGTTGCTGCACAGCTCTTATGGAGGTCTGGGCGGCTCCAATCCCAGGAGTTTGAGGTTGCTATGAGCTGTGACGTCACGGCACTGTACCCAGGGAACAGCCCAAGGCTCCAGTGTGCCAAAACCATCTCATTCTGCTCCTAAGGGTTAAGGCTGTAAGGCAGCTCAGTCCCTGCCTTTAGGCTGCTCAGTCACTAGGTTACTTTGTCTCACCCGATCCTTGCTCTGGGACCCTGAGGGCGGAGCTTGCCAGGGCAAGTCTTTCACAATGGTTTCTTGCGCCCAGCTCAGTGGCTCAGTCTGGGGCCCCAGACAATGCCCAAAGTTCTCCACACTCCTGCTCAAGCTCTCCCCAAGGCAGTTCAACTGAGTGCGAAGTCCAAGAACACCAAAACAGTTCACAGGAAAGGCCTTTCCAGTTTACAGTCTCACTGCTGCTTGTACTTATGGTTGCCGGCGTGATTAGGTTGATAGAACACACGTAACCACTTGCCAGTTTTTCACTGTTTTTGTCCTCCTCTTGGGGTCTAGAAGTCTCTTACTGGATCCCTGTATCCTCAAAGGGATGATTATAGGCATATCCCACCAGCCAGAGATGCCTGGAGTCTTGTCTCCCCAGACTCGCTGTGCCCAGTTGCAGGGATGCTGTTACTTGGCCGCCATCTTTAATCTCTCCAAAAATAGATTTTTTTTTTTCAGTGGTATTTTTATAAATGTGACTCAAGCTGTGACTTTTGTGAAAGATCACAAAATGCATTATCAAAAAAAAATAAATAAATAAAGGGAGTGGAGACCATCAACTACTCATCAGCAAGATGACGTTACTTCCACAGGTGAAACTTATGTAATTTTTTTTTTTTAAATGAAGCACAAGATGAAACCAGTATAATTAAACCGAAAAGAGCATCAACCTCCTCTTGTTGGTGAATGCCAGGAATAAACCATGGTTTGAGGGTGTGTGGCCTGGGAGGAAGAAGCCTGGGCTTTGAGTTGGAAAGCCTGGTTCGCTTGCACAATCTTTAGAAATTTAATTTGACATCTTTTAGTTTTAATTTGGCTTTATGTAATTTAGTCAACAACAACCAGTTCATGAGACTTGGGTTAGGAAAGAGCAATTTTTAAAGTGTTAAGTGACAAGTTTATGTTTTATGTTATGTTTTTGAAGTAAAGCAAATTAAGGGTTGCTTGTTTTGACCTCTCAAGGTGGTCAAGAACCCCTGGGTAGGCTTATGCTAACATCCCAGAATACATGTATCCTACTAACAACCTGAGTTTAAATACTAGCTGCCTTTGTAATTTTGAATGAATGGCTTGATTTCTCTGAATGTCTGTATTGTTACCTGTGAAAAGATATAATACCCCATTTTGTGACCATGAGATTGAAATTGCCATGAACAAAGCAATCCCTAGAATTGTGACACTCTGAAATACCTGAGTTGCTTTGAATTAGCCAAAGCAAGGCTTGAATGTGGCTACTCCAATTAAAGCATTTAAGAAATAAGAATGGTTGCTTATTTATTTATTTGTTTATTTTTGAGACAGGGTCTCACTTGTCGCCCTCAGTGGAGTGCCATGGCATCATAGCTCACAGAAACTTCAAACTTTTGGGTTTAAGATATTCTCTTGCCTCAGCCTCCCAAGTAGTTGGGACTATAGGTGCCCACCCCAATGCCTAGCTATTTTTAGTGACAAGGTCTCTCTCTGACTCAGGCTGGTCTTGAACCTGTGAGCTCAGGCAGTCCACCTGCCTCTGCCTCCCTGGTGCTTGGATTATAGGCATGAGGCACTGCACCTGGCAGAGAAATAAGAATGTTTAGTAAGCCTGACTTCAAAACTAGACAAGGCAAGCATGTTATATATTCTGATATATCTTTCTTCCTACCTAATCCTGGAGCATCTGAATATCCCTTGGCTGATTCTCTGGTATCATTGGAGTATTTGTTACTATCTGTGGCAGGATTGCATGAGAGTATGTGTTCAAATTCTAGAATCAGACATTTCTGGGTTTTAATGTTGGCTCTACCACCTATTAACCATGGAAACTTATAACCATTTGACTTTTCTAAGTTGTCGTCTTTTGATTTGTTAAACATTTACATAGTAATACCAACCTCATAGAATTTTTGAGAGGATGGTCTGATAGTGCATCTAATACTGAAATTGGCACATAGGAAGCACAGTTTGTAACTATTATTACCATTTCTGATATTGTTACTTCCCCTCCTAGGCTATTTGCTCTGTTTTTCCCAGCAGTTCTATTTCTGTCCATTGCAGAGGATTCTCCCCTTATTTCTTAAAATATTTTCTTTATCTGCTTCTTTGATGAAGTCCTGGTGCTTTCTTAGTTCCTGAGCTATGTTGCACAGTTAACGTTTTAGGAAAAAAATATCACTCCTTCATTTGTAAAATAGGAATAACAATTTGTGTGTGTGTGTATGTGTGCGCCATCAGGGACTTTTTCTGGATGGTGTTTTACAGATACTGTTACTGCTGGTATTATTCTGGCAGAATTTGCTACCAGCCAGCTCCTCCTGGTGGGGATATTAGGCCCCATTCCAGGCTGTTGTGGCTCTGACCTCCTTGGATGCCCCAGAGAGGCACCTGTGCACTAGTTTCCTATTTGTATTTTGTCTTAGAATTCCCTCCTTATTACTGGCACACTGGGATTTCATTTTTGCTGTATTTAAATTTGGTAATATTTTAAAAAATTTATTTTCTTTTGTAATATCTTTTCTAGAATTCTGGAATTTGGGGAATGAGGAGATGTTTTCTTCCACATCAACTCCAAAACACATTTTGGAGCAGCAGGGTTGGGTTTACAATTTGACAATTAATTTCATCATAAAGTTTTGATTCTGGTTTTGGGCACATCTCTCTGAATGGTTAAGTCATAATACCAGCAACTACAAAATTAAGAATTAAGTATTTATTGCCTGTGACCAGTTGGCATAAACGTGTGTGATGTGACTTCCTGTGCAGATTTTTATAGCCCTTTACTCAGTGAGCCCTCTGAGCGGACTGTTCTCTTCTGATGAGTGCTTCCAGTGCCACTTCATGCATCTACAAGAAAAAAGCAGGTCAAGCACTCTGTTATTATTCACACTGCAGGAAACCCTGGGAAGAGCTCAATGAAAGGAATAGCAACCTAAAATTAAAGATCCATTTGGTGTGTATGGTGTGTGTATATTTAACACATGTTTTTTTTTCTTTCTGCTATCAGTAAACTCCATGACTAATATTCTATCCAATGGTCTCAATATAGAAGGAAAAAGTTGGAATTTGTGTAAAACAAGATGGTAAAAAAATCATTCATAAATCTGGTGATTCAATGAATTATGAAGCTGCTGCAATGGTTTGTAAGGGAGGGCACTGATGTTTTGAGGGAGCATCTCTTAGCTGTTACTAGGCGTGGCTGTGCTCAATTTCAGACTGTCAATACCAGTGTCAGGAATGATGCTCAATAGCTCCTCAGATTCTGATTTTAGCTTCTTGATTTATCTTCTTCTTTTATATGGGTAGTCAATGTTTGGGTTGGGTGAACAAATAATGAGGGAAGGTCTTGCATAGCCAAATCTTTCAGTATCCTCATGTGTATTTAGCAACTTACAATTTACTAACACTTTTGTGGGCACAGTCTTTCTGTATCATACAACATTAGATTTATTTTTGTTGTCTCACAGAGGACAAAATGAAAAATGGGAGAAGTGAGTTGACTGGTTTAAGATTATATTGGAAAGCAACAACACTGGTAGTAATAATAGCAGCATGAACATTCACTGGGTGCATCCAACGTGTAAGACATCCTTCTTACACATGTTGAATCCCCATCCACATGTTCAGTCCTCACAATGCCAACTTCACAACAACCTGGAAGTATGGTCATCAGAAGGAATAGGTGGGAAGCTGAACACTCCGAGCAAAGGCAGAAGAGTATGCAAAAAACTGTTCAAAATGTTGGCAGGTGCTGGAAATGAGGAAAGTGTGTGGTTCTAATGTAGCTAATGTCAACTTCGTCTGACTTTTGAGGCTCTTACGCACTTTTGAATCCTTGATTTCTGGGACCATTCTTAGGTCAAAGCAGAGCTCTGTGGTTGTTTTTCTTTAACAGGGAAGACCAGCTGAGATCACAGCCTGAGGAATCTTAGTGGTAGGCACCGTGCTATTTCTCCCTTAATGCCTTGTCTACACCCTTCTATCATGTTTGCTTGAAAACCTGAAAATGATTGGTTGGAAATGTTACTCTCTTTTAGTCTTTTATCCAACTTTGACAAGTATGTTGTGCGAAATAACATGTACTATAAATGGCTTGAACCTAATAAGTACTCTTTTCGGACATGTGATCTGCTGTCCTTCTTCCTTCCTTGAGGGGGAAATTACACTCTTCTGAGATTCTCTGTCCATTTTTATAGAATGTGGGTGCTAATTTGAAAGCAGTCTCATAAAATGGAAGCAAACCAGGCTAATTAGAAATATTTATGGGCCTGTTAGTGAATATATGTCTAATTGAAATAACAAGGCTCTCCCTGAAGGGGAAAAACATTCCTTTGGTTGTAGGAATAATTAGCCTGAGCTGTTTCACTGAAATAAGATAAAACCCTTTCTCTCTGACTGAATCCATTTTTACTTGGTCAGGCTAAGGTGTCCCCAGAAGGACTCATTAGTATTTTTATTATTTAATTTTCACTTTTTAAATCAAAGCTGGACTCGCATACATTTCTTATTCCTCTGAGATGTGTACTTCAATGTTTTCAGTTGATTCTTTTGGTAGTAACTCCATATCTCAATAGATTTATGTTGTTTTTAAAATAATTTCTTTGAGTTTTTATTTATTTATTTTTTTTACCAAAGTTACATAGGGCATAGTTAAAAGAGCCTAATATTTCTCTAATGCTTATTTGTAAAATCAACAACATATCTTTGTCACCCCCCCCCACTCTTTCCCACCTTTCTAGATGAAATCACATTTTGTATTTACCTCTATGTCTATTTAATATGACATTATTGTTACTTCTAGATCTTTTAGCTTTAAGCATTGTCTAGTAACTTTGCACTCTGGAAGATGTGAATTTTGTTTTCTTTTGTACATGTGCACTCCACTCCATCTATGCATCCTTTCTGTCTCCCTTCCTCTGTATAGTTTTGTTGTAATTTTGGATAAATTGATATTCTATATTTATATTATAATGACTATATTAAAACTAATCATGGTTGGGCCAAATCTCCCATACCAATGTGTAGATTTCTGTTAGATATATTCTTTCACATCTAGTATTTGTTCAATTTCTTTTCTGGAGAAGAATCTCTTTCTGGAAGAAGAATCTCTTAAAGCCCCCTGGCATGTTCTCATCTGGATTAATTTCCCAGAGCTTGACAACATGCATTTTCAAACTGAAAAAGCTAACTAAGTAGATGAGCAAGTCTAGGAAAAAGGATCAAATTAGTTATGTCACTAGAAATTTTGCTAGTTATGAATTGTTAGAACCTTGGAGACAAGTAAGCAATCCTACAAACTTTCAAAGAGAAAAAAATAGGTTTTATTTAATGGATTTTATAATCATCTGTTTCACTTTAAAATGCTATTTTTTTTTTTTAATTTTGGATTTTGAATTAATATGAGGGCACATGTGATTAGGTTATATTGTTTGCATTTGTAAGGTGAAGTCCGAGTTGCAGTTGAATCCTTCACCCAGGTAGTGTGTCGTGTATTCCTACGCTGTACCCATTACGTGCGAACTTGCCAAGTCCTCTCCCCCATTCCCCTTCTTGAATTTAATTGGGTTTTTCCCTCATGTGGGCCAGTAGTTGTTGATACCAATAATTTTGACTCTGGTAATTATTTTTCCTACATTTCCTCTATCTCTTTTTGTAGTACTCTTATTCCTTAGATGTTGGATTCTTTACTTTTCTTGTTTTTGCTTTTCTTTATGTTTGGCTTTTGTCCATTTAACTTTTGGAAAATTTCCACAACCTAATCTCTCAGTCTTCTATAGGAATTTTCTATTTTCATGTGGTTAATTTCAATTTCACAGATCATATTTTGTGTTCTCTTGAGTACTCCTTTCTGGAATATTCTTTTCCTCTCTTCTGGATAAAATGTCTTCTCTGCATCTCAGAGGAAGTAATAACAAATTTTTGTTTTTCTGAAAATGTATTCTTCCTGTGTAAGGTTAGGAAATCAACCACCTTCACATATGACATAATGGAAAATTTAGGGGTCCACAAGATCATCCTCAGGTTCAATAATTTGCTAGAAGGACTCATAAAATTCACAAAATCTGTTATGCTCATAATTTTTGGTTTATGTAGTGAAACAGTCTAGATTAAAGTCAGCCAAGGGAACAGACACATGGGCCAGAGTTTAGGATATTTCCAAACGTGTAGCTCCCAGGTGTCTTCTCCTAGTGGAGTCATGGACTTTTATTAAAAAAAAAAATTTTTTTTTAATGTTTTTTTTTTCTTGTCCAGAAGGCACTATGGGGAGAGAACATTGTTAACTGTACCTGGCAACAGTGTGGAATAATACACACACGGTATGAACAACCAGGGAAACTTACCTAAGCATTCATGTCCAGAGAGTTTATTGGGGCTGCATAGTCATGTGAACATAGTTAACTGGTCACACAGGCCCCAACTCCACATGAGGTTGAGCACTTGAATCAAAGTCCCCACTTTAAATCACATTGTTCAACTCTCTGGTGTGGTCCAAGAGCCTAAGATAAAGGAAAGACACTTCTACAGGCAGTACATTGGAAAGCCCTAAAAATTACCTCCCAGGGGAAAATCTCTGTTTCCTTCAATTTTTTATTTTCATTCATTGATTTTTTTGTCTCTCTGTTTCACCTTAAATGCCTTCCTCCTCAAATATCTGGGGATCATTGCTATTTGGTTATATTTAGAAGTAAGAAAATGTGAAAGTCCCTTCCTATTCATGGTTTCATTTTCTGCAGTTTCAGTTACCTAGGACCAACTATGGTCTGAAGCTATTTAATGAAAAATTCTAGAAATGCACAAGTCATAAGATTTAAATTTTACCCTATTATGAGTAGCGTGATAAAATCTCAAGCTGTCCTGCTGTGTCTTGAGTGCTCCTGAATCATCCATTGTCCAGCAAACCCATGTTACATACACCACCTGCCTGTGAATCACTTAGCTATCTTGGTTATCAGATCAACAGATCACAAGAAGAAGGGTGAGTATGATACAATAAGATATTTTGAGAAAGAGAGAGTGAACACATTTATATAACTTTTATTATAGTATGTTGTCATCATTGTTTACTTTTATTATTATTTGTTGTTTATTTTTTGTTGTGTCTAATTTATAGGAAAAACATAGTATCATATATGTAGGGTTTGGTATTATCTGTAGTTTTAGGCACCCATTAGGGTCTTAGAATGTATTCCACATGGATGAGGGGCACTACTATTAAAAGTTGATGATATCTCTGTGCACATGGTTGGAGCTTATGGACCAGGGTCTTTGTAGTAGGATTATCTGCATGGGCAATCTTTTGGATACCTTATGTTACTATATTTAAATTTAAGAAATTGGAGCAGGGAATAGTTAAATTTTCCAAAGAATACTTTTCTAATATCTTGCCTAAAAGGATCAACCTGGTTGCCAGAATTCTGGGAGCTGAAATGAAGAACAAGACAGGGAGTCCCAATACTCAGTCTGTACATATTCACTCAATTCCTTTAAGTATTTTATCCTCATTCCTAGCTGTAGATGTCCTCCCATCTACAAACCCTCTGTTCTACCTTTCCTACAGAATAGACGTCCAGCTTTCTGGTAGAGAAGGAGATGAGTTGTCAAATTGACTTTTAAAACCACCTTCCTAGTTTTAGCCCCATCTTTGTCTTTACTGCCAGAGTTCCCTGGTAGCACAATTCCATATTCTTGTGTTGTGATTAGGTTGACTTCAGCTTTTCTCACTGTAGTTTAGAATTGCCCTTTAGGGCCCTACATTAAGTTATGAAGACCATGTGGTGCACCATTATGGGTGAACTCTTTATGAATGGCACCAGATGTTAATGGTGCCCTGGGACTGTGAAGAATGCAACATGCAAAACTGTACATAGTGGGCCAACTCAGGTTTTCTCAAATCTAGTAAATTAGTTAAAGCTCATCTTCCTACTTTATGTTGTCTAAAATTTAGTTCCTCTTTTCTTCTCTCTTTTTGTATTTTCTTCTCTTCTCCTCTTATGACTAAATTATATCAGCAACAGTTGGTAGCATCTTGATAAAGGCTATGGTCTCCGTGAAGCTATCACTCTAGCATTAGGCTTCTGCTCCAAAGAAAAAAATAATTCCTATCACCAAGTCATACTACCATGGTACAGAACTTTATTCCTTTTTCTTCTTCACTGTTATTTTGGTGTAATTTGGCAGGAAGAAGAATTAACTGCATGCATTCATCATCTCTCGCTAGAATTCTCATAACAAGTTTTCTGTCTTTTAAAAACACAGCCTATTGGCTGAATGCTGAAGGTTTAAAGTACGTGCATAATTTTGCATCTGAAGAGGTTATTTTTCTTAAATTCTAAGCAGTTTGAAAACTATCAGAACTTGCAAAGGTTGTGATAGTGGCAGTAACCATAACATAAGATTTTATTATGAGGTCATGGAGAAGGATGCATTTGTCTGTTTTTCACTCTGTTTGAATCCTTAGGAGTTATACATTAAAATGAAATCAACAGGATGGAGGGAAGAACTATGATGATGACTTTTTGCATTTGAGAGTGCCAATATAGGTATAAGAGATGGGAATAAGCCATGAAGAAGGAATTTTGTGGTAGGGTTGTTACTACATTAAGAGATAGTTTATGTATATATGAACTGAACTGAGAAGAAGCTAGCTGTGACTACCTGTGGAACTGTTTGAATACTCCCCTCCTTTTTAAAAATGTACCTGGCCCTGTATGGTGGAGTGACTTATATATGTACCATCATGATAATATTATTTACTGTGTGATTATAATTTTATAAGTCCCTACTAAAAATACCTGATGAGAGAAATTACACATCACACTTTGCAGTCATCCACGCCTGAGTGTTAATAAGTTTATCCAACTCATCTTAACCATTGGTTAGGAGTAGGACATCAAGGGAGTGCATATTTATAGTAAATATATGAACTAACATTGCTTTCCATCTCTGTTTTATACATAAATGTTCAGTGCAATTACCCATCAATTCTTGTTTGGGGAAAAACATAGTTCTATGATCAAGATTGCTGTAAAAAAGGTGTAAGAAACATCCTTTTGATCTTAACTTGAGGGAAAATACTCATCTAGAAAGGGAAATAAACAAAAACATTCTTTTAGTATCTTACTGGCATTATATAAGTGATTTATCACTGGTTATTATAAAATGGTCATTTTCATATAAAAGATGGATCTTACAGCATCAGGAGTTTCTTCCTTTGACTTTTGGAGGGAGTTAAGTACATTCTCTTAGGAAAGGTAGTTTGAATATTAAAGAAATGTAGAAGTGGTTATTCTAAAACAAAGAATGACAATGACATCATTCTTATTTTAATGAGTATTTTAAGTGAAAGCAAACCCAGAACTGAGCTTATATTTCCTAAGTGGCAAAGACAGGTATCAAGACCTCCCTGTGATGTGTCACCATGGAAATGGAGCACATTGCTTGGTGATGGAAAGGTGTGGCTGGAGTCCTTGGACATGAGATCTCGAGTAGGAAGGAGGAGGATTGGAGGATTTTAGGATGTTGAGAAGGCCAAGAGAACTTTCTTTTTTAATCAAAAAAGAAACAATGGTTTACTTTTCTTTTTATTTGCAACCATCACTACTACCTATTTCCAGAATTTTTTATCTTCCCAAATAATCACTGTGTGCCATAAACAATAACCCTGTCGAATCTTCCTTCTTCTACCTCTGGTAATTGCTATTCTACTTTTTATCTTTATGAATTTGCCTACCCTAGATACCTCATATAAATGGAGTCATGAAATATTTGTCTTTTTGTATCGAGTTCTTTCAATAATATTTTCAAGATTTACTCATGTTTTAACATATATCAGAACTTCATTCCTTATTATGGCTGAATAATATTCCATTCAATGGCTAAACCACTTTTTGTTTATACATCCATCTGTTGATGGGCACATGGGTTGTTTCCACTTTCTGGCTATTATTAAGAATGCTTCAATGGACAGTTCAAATATCTATTTGAGTTCTTGTTTTCAACATTTTTTTGGGGGGTAAATATGTGACAGTGGACTTGCTGGATGATATGAAAATTCTATGTTAGACATTTAGAGGATGGAGATAAAACTTTCAGTAAGAAGTTTATCTTTTTCTTATTGGAACACTAAAATGATAAGATTTTGTGATTTCTCAGCATTCAGGGGACTTCCTTATGAACACGTGGCACTTCTTGGGTATTGGTGAGATAACATACTTGTATTGAATACGATGGTTCCCCTTCTTTTATTCATGAAATCCAAAAGGAGATCATCAGCTGAATAAGTTCTGTCACAATAACCTTTACTGGCTACTGCAAGAAAAGTTGTTGGGGACATAGGCTGTGAGGGGCAGCTAGCATGTCACCTGGCCTCACCTGGCACCTGCCTTTTGTGTCTGGCCATATACATTTACAATCACGTTGTTCAGGGGGAGGAGAGTGTAATAGCTATCTGAAAATCTTATGGAATAAGTAGCTTTTCTTTTCTTCTAGACTCTTTGAGCACTATCTTAGTTTTCTGACTCCATTTTCTCATGCTCTGAGCATGGTCTTGTAGACTTGATGGTAGGAACTACTTTTTTCTTTGAAGCAGAAGCCTGATGCTAGGGTGATAGCTGCATATTGGCCCTGGAATGAAAACTTTATCAAGATGCTTCCAACTGTTGCTGATATAATTCAGTCATAGTCTTAGGTTAATTGGTATCATCTCAGACCTGGGGTTGCCAGATAAAATATGGGACACTTGGTTAAATTCATATGTAGATAAACAATGAATACTTTCTTTTTACCATTTACCTTTTTATTTTTACAGCCTAAACATGTCCCAAGTATTGAATGGTACATACTTATTCTAAAAAGTCAATTGCTCTTTATCTTAAAGTCAAATTTAACTAAGTGTTATATATTTTAATTGCAATATCTAGTAACCTTACTCAGAGCACCAAATACCTGTGAGGCCCTCACTTTTCTGTGGTGTTCTTCAGTGTGTGAACTCCCTGTCTGTGTGGCTTCATTTCTCCTGCATAATACAGCTTGCTCTGGTCACTCAGGGGGCCACTGACAGGTATGGGACAGGCAGCAAGTGCATACAAAAGGAACCATGACAGAGAATACTGGGGGGGAGGGGAGAACCTGAGGGATATGGCCCTGTTGTGTTACCTACTTTGCACAGGAGTCCCCTGAGTCCTCAGCAGTGGAGCTAATGTTCTACCTAATGTCAAGGATGCATTTGTCTGTCCATTCCCCACACAGTCAGGGGCATAGATTTTCAAACCAGGCAGAAGCAGGCCTGGGTGAAATATCTCATCTGAAGTTTAAAAGAATTGAGGCAATGTGTGTCTGGATCTTGGAAGGTAGGTAGGGTGTGGTGTGGCAGAATTTAGGAGGAAAGGGTAGAGTGGTGGGAAAAGGGATGTAGGAATCACACAGACCACCTTTTCCGTAGTTGCACCCAGAAGCACAATAATCGCTGGCTTTAGCTATCCATCTGGCATTGCCTTCAGCTCTACCAACCAGTGGCAAGACCAGAATGAACTTACACCCAAAATGAGTCCTCCATCTACAACTTCTGCCGCCTCAGGAATGTCTCTACTGCTGTTATTTCCAGCTCCCTGCTTTCATATATCTGAAATTTTCCTGTTTTTATATTTTAAACTCAATGCTCATGTAGCTGTTAGGTAAAGTTAGGCGAGTTTCATAGTGTCTGGTTGGCTTTCAAATGAGAGTTGATAAATTAAATTGTGGTCCTCTGTAGAGGACTGGATGAGAAATAATGATTTGGATGCGTGCCATAATGTCACAGAAGCTCAGAGCTCTCTGGATCTTTTTTTTATTCCTCTTTCTTTCTTTCTTTCTTTTTTTTTCCAGATGAAATAAGTCTTTATCTTTTCTCCCCATCCCAGCCACCATAAGGCAATGCTTAGTACATTATGGGAGAGGGTTACTTTTATAAACCAGGGGCAGGCTGTATAAGGCATCTGAGGGGCCCATGTAAGTTGTTTTCTAGCTTATTTTCTTCTTGACAGCTTTAAAAGGCCTTTTAAAATTGCCAGGAGAGTAGATCCATATTTTTATCATTCTACCTGCATAGCATTTTAGACACATTTATATTCCTGAAAGCATAATAATACATAACATTTAGCATTTAATTTATGACTCCTGCCACATCTGGTATAAAACTCCTTCTGAAGTAATAAATCAACCTCTTCATGTCAAATTGCCATTCATTCTTTGACCTCCTCCATAATTTATGGTTTGTGAGTGCAAAATGGGAGAAGCAGCTTAAATCAAGTGGATTTTAATTAACAATCTTCGAAAATTCAGAAGAATATTTGCAATTTATTCATGAGACGAATGGACTTTGTTGCTAGAAAGATAAAAAAAATAGCTGCTCATTTCCATGGTTATAAATTGAGGCCTATTCTGAGTGCCTTGGAACCACAACATAAAAATTTTTTCTGTACTTTGAGTTAGAAAGATAAAGTGATTGTGATAGGAAAAGCTGTCCAAGCTCCTAGGACAGAATCCATTTTCTGGACAGGATTTTGAGGGAAAAGAGTGGGGAAGACATGTAACTATCTCCTGTTAGTGCAGCCTTTAACAGAGTCGCCTGGCTGCTGACACGGTGCCTTTCATGTCAAACAATTTTATTTCTAAGCTTTCACAGTGTGTCCTAAGTAGCTTCTATTAGCATTGTCCTGTCTGTTTCCTTGGCAACAGAGCTGGTCAATTTAGACACCATTTAAGAGCTGTGGAAAAAGTAACAACCAGCAGCGTGATGGGCAAAATTACAGAGAACAAGCTGAATACAATCCTTGCTGGAGGAGAAGCATTTTCTTCCAGGGCCCATTTTTTTTTTTTTTTTTTTTTAATTAAAATTGAAAAGCTCTTTTAGACAAGGCCCTAGATTAAGCATAGGGCAGAGTAATGTACTGTACAACCATTGCAGCTGCATTCCTTAATGTTATCTCTGTAATCTTAATGGATTGCTTATACTCTTTCATATAAACACAAAGGGAAAACCTAGGGGCAATATGGAAGCTTCTTGTTATCCATCTTTAGAGTAAATATAGGAAGGAAAGAAACAGCTCTTTTCATGTCTGGAAGTCTTATTTAAGTGGAGTATGAGAAAGCCTCCAGCTGTCCCCTACAATGATTATAATTTACTTGCATGAGAAAATAAACTTTTATTTCAATTATCATAGGTAGTTTCATTTGCCATTTACCTCATTTCTTTTGTTGCAGTTATTTATGTAGCGATTTATTTCTGGGAATCTTACATGGATCATTTTGAACACAGAGCCAACCAGTAAGTACACAATTTTCAGGACTGCTTTGCCCTGTCATTGCAGTCACAGCTTTCTTGTGTGTAGGATGGGACAGAACGTAATTTGTGGGTAGGGACAATATTTTCCCCTAGTACAGGATATGTAAAAAATTATCCTCAAGGATGAAATTAAGTTAATATATATGTTATATATTTTTTCCTATAAGATAAAAGATAGATTAGTTCTATAGGGACTTGAAGGTAGCTTCAATATTATTTTCACTTTCAAAAAGTTGGACAAGGGAATTTGTACTTATAAGAGATTTTTTTGCTCTTTGAGATAGAGTCTCACTCTGTCCCCCTGGGTAGAGTGCTATGGCATCATAGTTCACAGCAACCTCAAATTCTTGGGCTCAAGTGATCTTCCTGCCTCAGCCTCTCAAGTAGCTGAGACTACAGGGACCCACCTTGATGCTCATCTAGTTTTTCTGTTTTCAGTATAGAGACTGGGTCTTGCTCTGGCTTTGGCTGATCTCGAACTCACGAGCCCAAGCAATCCACCTGCCTCAGCCTCCCAGAGTGCCAGAATTATAGGCATGAGCCGGAGCGCCCAGCCTGAATAGCAAATTCTTGATAATACTGTTTGTATTATGGTGAATGAGCTGGGATATTTTAGGACTTGCATCTTTTATGCTTTTAAATGACTTACATCTAAGTGATACCTCTTCATTGAAAGTATTAAAGAAGAAATGTTAATTTTGTTATTGCAGATATCTTAAGGAGGATTCATTCCATAGTAGAATATTAAATGGCAGAATCCATTCTTACACATACATTCTATGATCCTGTCCCTGAAGATGGATTAACACAAGTTCCCCAAAGTATCCTGTGGATGAATGGGAGGAAGTGACCCCTTCATTTTGTTACTGTTATATGGGAACTTGCTTTACCTTACTCTATAGGGCTCCTGTATTTCCTTGGGGAGAAATATAAGAATGTTCATCTCCTAGCTTTTTGGATTCCTCTGTTATCTTATGAACAAATATAATAAATGATCAGCGTCCATGACAGTTCTTGATCAGATATTACTAGGATCATAGCGTTTCTGAGATTTCTCTGTACTTTTTCATTTGGTAAGAATCAGCCTGAATCATATTTCCCATTGAAAGCATTGCTATAGGCTTAAAACCATTCTAATCAGGATCTCCATGGCTAGACGACAAAGATGCCAATTAATGACAGTTTTAAAGGGGAACTGCTGTGAGAACAGCAGGAGCCACCAGTCATTTTCCCATATGGGGCACAAGAACAATTAGATACAGAAGCTGACATATTGTCTTTAGTATTTACATAATGCATACCATGGAGATTGATTGGAGGAAGTTACATGGATGTGACGGACTGACAGAGGATAAGGGCAGATGTCACCCATCTTTCTCACTATGATGACTATTTTAACGAACAGACCAAATTGTTTCTGCAGTTCATTAAGTCAGCTGACAGTATAAACATCTGGAGGAACAGAGATGGGAATTGGGTTTGGCAGGTGAGAGCTCTTTGGCTAGCAGGGAGGAGGTGGAGGATTCCTCAGGGCCTGCTGCTTTTGGGGAGAACTACATAAGCTGCCCTGTACAGGAGACTTGACTTTACCGGACAAGCAGGGCTCAGCATGTAGATAAGATTTGTGCCACCAAAATGGCACACAGCCAAGAGGATTTTCTGTCTTTTTATATTCTTTCAGAATTCTCTCCCATGTCTAGCCTTTGTTTCCTGAGCTCTGTACCTGATTCATGGAATAATCTTGAACAAATTGCAACCTCTCCTGGCCTCCTGTTCTCTCATCTGTGAAATGTGGGTCCCTTGGATTCCTAGTTCCTGCTTCTGATGGAATAACTCCTTCTGAAAAGCATTTTGATCTCTATAGGGAATAGTGTTATAAGGCAACACAGAATTATATTTGATTTTTCACCACCTACAAGTTCAATTTATGTGATCCCAGCCTGACTCCATAAACAATCTAAGTGTTTCTTGTGGTGTACTGGTAGTAACACCTGAGAGGGAAAATCACTGAAATCTCAATATTAGCAGCATTCAATATATTTTTTAAATCATGTCTTTGTTCTTCTAAAACAGAGATTCTCAACTGGGGCACCACTTGCCTATTGGGATGGACAATTTCTTTGTTGTGGGGCTGTCCTGTGCATTGTTGGCTGCTTAGTAGATGCACATATCATCCTCCCCACCCACCCCAACTTGTGACAAGCAAAGATTAAAAATGTCTTCAGGCATGGCCAGATGTCCTCTGGGGTGCAAAATCTCTGCCAGTGGAGGATCTCTCCTTTAAAATGTGCTATGATAGTCTGGGACTGATGTTGTGCTTGAATCTGGGCCTTGGAGGGGGCTTGTATAAATTAGCCAAGATTTGAAGCAAATCCAAGAAAGGAAAAATATTTTTATATATTTTTATATTTATATTTTTATATTTGAGTGCAGTTAGTTTTGTGGTACTCTCCTGGCATTCTTTCCCATGAGGTTGCTGCTGCCTGTCACAGTGATGAGAACAAACAGGGATGCTGGCTTCTGCACCCTGAGCTTTTGTTAAATGAAGACTAAAGGCTCTATTAGGTCTGTTGGAAGTCTCTGGATTGAAAAGCAGACACCCAGTCTTACAGTATGAGATACAGTCTCCTCAGCTAATGGTGCTATATGTTTTCTTGGAAAAGCTTCTTGCTTCACAGTGGCAGACCATTAGCTGGGTTTGTATCCAACAAGCATACCCATTGATTCTTCTCATGCTCAGGGTGTGATATAAAAGCTTGCTCTGCATTGGGCAGGCACAGTCTATAAACATGGTGTAATCATCATAATTAAGTCATGAAACAATCAGGAAGGACCCTGACTGAAATAACTAAGAGATGAAATATTGTATGTACCACAGGAGGCCAAAGCACAGAAAAGTATTTAGCGATTTGGTTAATTATTCTGTCTGCTAACTGAAAATGCTGGGCATATTTTTTGAAAAGCATAATGAAATTTTATTGGAAGAGAATCCCTTATCTCAAAGAAGCCAAATATTTCAGAATTTAAATTTATTTTTTTAAGAATTTGAAACCTTTAGACAAAATGCCACTAGCACAAACCTGTGTCCATTGAAGGCTACTTTCTGTATTATAATTTATAAGACACCTTACCTCTGCAGTCCTCAACCTCTGGGTGCAGATCAGTACCTGTCAGTAGCCTGTTAGGACCTGGGCCACACTGCAGGAAGTGAGTGGTGGGTGAGGAAGAGAAATTTCATCTGTATTTTAGCTGCTCCCCATCACTTGCATGACTGCCTGAGCTCTGCCCCTGTCACGTTATCAGTGGTATACGATTCTCATAGCAGTGCAAACGCTACTGTAAACTGCACATATGAGGGATCTGAGGTATGGCTCCTTTATGAGAATCTAATGCACGTCTGTGATAAAATTATCTTCTATGAAAATAGCCCCTGGTTGGGGAACCACTGCCTTACTTAACTGGAATTTAACTGCCCACTTCACCTTCCCAGCAGACTGATGTAAAATCAGAAGGCAAAAGTAAAAACAAACAAACAAACAAAACTACCAACCAAAATAAAAAACCTCACGAATTAAGTTTGTGTGCTAATCAGTCGGTTAAATAATTTATTTCTTCATATCCATTCATTGACTATTGGCCGCGAGAGAAGAGGCTTGCTTAGATCTAGGAAACAGGCTCCATTATTTATCGGCAGAGTTTCACGTTTCAGGTGTCAGGCTTGTTCTAAGATTGTGGGCTACAATTATGGGCACCTTCTTTCAGTTCTTTGGGCATTGTAGATGGGGAGAGGATCTTGGCTGGGAAAAGGACAATCTAAGAGTATTTGAATGGCAGGGTCCAGGATAGGGACCCTTTACCTGCATCTGAAGATAGTACTCTTGATAAACAGCCCAGCACAGGAATGTAGTTGAAGTAAGACAAATGGATTTGGTTTGAATTAAATAAGTTAATACATACATATACACAAACCACTAGGAAGAGCACCCGGCCTGTAGGGGCACTGTTAGACATTATTTGTGCTGTTCTCAGTGCTGGGAAAACCCAATCCAGGTTTTGGTCATGGTATATATTGCTTGAAATAAGTAGATTTAAATTTGTTTCTAGCACTGTTATCTTCAATGGTTGTTCCATTGCCATAATGTATCACTTAAATAATGCTGTGAACTTTGAGGGTTAGCCTTACCGTTTTGGCGGCATACAATCACACCTCCAGTCTTTGAAGCATGTGTTCCCTCAGAACCCATGTTTCTGGGTCATTGCATCTGTTGGTCAGTTCTTGGTGGCCAAGGCCTTACTTTACCAAACATGGTAAAACAGTAGAATCTCCTTAAGCTGACCAACCAAAGGAATGTAACAAACTAGTCAACATATGGAGGTGGTCAACATAAGGAATGAGACCTTCTGTACTGATAAGTGCATGTGGTCAAGTCTGATCATGATCATGTCTGATCATGAAAATTAGGTCAACTTAAGGAGGTCGTCAATCTGGGGAGGTCAGCTATGGAGGCACTATTGTATTTAGCATGGGTCAGATGAAAATATTGGTGACAAAGTGGATAAAATGACCTAAATTCATCAAGACTGCTGGAAAACTACCAGAAGGCACATTGCTTAAATTGTTGGTCAGCTGTTCACCTTTTAAATCTTGGCTATGGCTTGATCTTATAGTTTAGTTATTTGGCTAGGTGTTTATCGATCTATTATTTATATTTCACTTCCAGAAAAAAAATTGGCTTTTTTTTGTTTTTTTTTTTTTTTTTTTTTTTTTTTTTAATTTTTACTTCTACCCCATTAGTTAGTGGTTCTATTATTCTTAGTAGAATCTGTTAATATAACCTTAATATAATCTGTTTGGGGACTCCTTTAAGAATATTGCCACACTAACTGTCTCAGAAAGCAAATGATGAATTGGCAGAACAGAACTTTGGCAATGATGTGGCAGCTTTTTCCCTCTTAATCACCTTTGAATCACTGAGTTCCATGTGAACCCAGGGTAGGACTGATTGGCTGTCTCTGAGCTTACAAATCAAGGTGTCATGTTAGGCTCTTTCATTATTTCTGGATGTTGAAAAGCCTGTCCTAAAGCCCTAAAATAGCATGATCTTCAGAATGAATCACCTCAATTTATTTTAGGATTTCAGTTTCCACTGAGTAATTTTACAATTCAGTTCCTCTAGTTGAAAGAAGTCTAGCCAATGGGACTGTTGCAAATTAGGGTGGGAAACTTGATAATGAAAAGGGAGATGTGGTAAAGGCAAACTTTTAATTTTAGAACAAGGTCATCTTCATTGTTGAGCCAAGCTTGTTGCCATTCAAGCAGTAAGAGGCTGGATGTAAGTACAAGGGAGGGTGGTTAAAGGCTACAGGCTTTTTTTTATGCCATTGATAAATGGATATTGATCCATTGAGAGTTATTTAACTCATAGAAATAAGCATAAAATGTATTCAAAATGTGAACACACCTTCCTTCTCCGAAAATGAGGTCATTTGCCAGGGAAACACCTTACTTCTTTTGTCTTTGATTCCTCTCTATTCAAATTGGTGCTGCCTTCCTCATTAATAATCACTTTGGTTCCTATGGAGGAGAAAAAGTAAACCCTTCCCTTATCATCCCAGAAAAACCTACTATTTATGTATATACTTTGTATTCTCATTTATGATGCATTTGTGCTTAGAGAGAAGCCCACGTTTCCCTTCCATATGTTCCTGTAAACCTATGGTAGGAAAGCCACATATTTTTAGCGTCCCCATTTTGTGAGAGTATTAATAGTATAACTCTGAGTAGTTCCTCTGGAAAAGAAGTCATTAAAAAATCATCATATAATATGGTGGTCTTAAGATTAGAAATTAAACTCAGGGTCCTTGTTTGGAATTGAGACTAGCTGAGGAAGACTTCCAAACTGAATTGAGTTTTTCTTTGGGGAAGGTGATCTGCTTCAGGTCATGTGGCAGTGCCCACTTTGCCTGTTCTGATCAGCTTCTTGGAAGCATCTCAGACTCCTGGATTTTTCCTTTTGGTGCCCCCCTGGAAACACTTGTCTATCCCATCCATTCCCTGGGCACTGTTCTTTGTTTTTCAAGGAGGCAGCCTTCTAAACTGAGAAATGATGCTAATGGGATTTAGATACAAGAAGGCTCGTGATGAGTTCTGTGTCCATGCCTTCACTTTAGAGAAGGAGTTGATTCCAAAAGAAGCGAAAGATTGTACTCAAGACTTTATTGACAACCTAAGGATAGGGGGAAGAGGGAAAGGCAGGGGAGGGAGGGGGGAGGTGGGTAGAGGGAGGGGGATTAGTGAGAATTCACTTGCGGTGCATCTTACAAGGGTATATGTGAAACTTAGTAAATGTGGAATGTAAATGTCTTAACACAATGACTGAGAAATTGCCAGGAAGGCTATGTCAACCAGTGTGATGTAAATGTGTCAACCGGTCTATGAAACTA
>CAUYPK010061424.1:0-11529 GCA_963574355.1 Loris lydekkerianus
AAAAGACATCACGGGGAAACTGATATCTAATGGTCACATACATGGGGTTAAGTACTCTGGTACTTGGGGCCATGATGTGACAGGACTCGTTTATTCTCAATGACAGTTGGCTGGGATTTTTGAGTTGTGTAAACCACAGGGCACAGACAGTAAGATGTAAATTAGGAAAAGGAATTCCAGAGAGTGATAATAGCACTGACAGACAAAGGTGTAACAAAACCGTGATGTGGGTGAGTAACAGCTTACAGCTGAGTGTGACTGGGGCAGCGGGGTTATGCTTGTGAGGACAAAGGATATTGCATTTTTTTTTCATTTTTATATTATATTTTTATTTATATATTTAGGCTACAAAAGATTATACACTGAGAAAGTGTGTTCTCATTGTAAGTTAATAGGAATGGAAGTTTAGTTAATGCAGTGTCACTCTTTTCAAGAAGTATGAATGCCTACACTGACTCCTTAGCCTAGCATCCAACATCCATTTTCATATTAAATCTCCCCCTCAAATTTTCTTCATTAAATCTCTTCTCCCTCTTCTATGGAGTTAGTGCATTGGTGTCTTCCAGTTTTGTTCAACGTCATTCTTTCCACTTAGAGTCTCCTCCAGCAATTGAAACAAATTCTATTCATCTTATGCTAATGATAACTTCTTTGCATGGCAATTTACATTTTGAAAGTATATCCATCCTACCAAAATAAGCTTGCTGAGGGGGAAAGGGAAGAGTATTCTGTGCCTCACTTTCTATCACCTAAAGAGCCTTGTAGTACAGTCTTTAGCATGTTGTGTCCAAAGAGCAAAAGGTTGAGGGTTTGTGGTTAATATCAGAGAATCTCAGCCTGTGGCCCTCTTCCAATTTTCCTACAGAATCCTGGGCTCTGGTCATACACCTGCACATAGCTTCTTAAAAGGGATTTGGAAGGTGTCATCCCGATCATCTTCTAGAAAAAGACACCCTTGCTCTCACCATCCACTAGATCCTGGTAAGGTCTCAAAAGCTCCCTGACCTTGTGTGGTGGCATCAGCTACAGGGCTTCGAGATTGGCAGCTGTGCGACAGAGGCCCCATAGTGGGGAGCTTGTGGCACCTGCTGGTGTCTGTACTGAGCTATAGAATTTCCCAGGAGCGGCAGTTGTGTTTGTTTTCTTCTCTGCCCTGTGAAGAGATTGCTTTCCTCTAAGCAGACTTTCCATTGACACAGCTGTGTGACCTGCTGGCAATCCTCAGAGCCATCTTCCCCCAGGAAAGCCGCACCTTAGTCCCCAGCTGAACGTGTAGAGAAAGGGCAGCTGGTAAGATGAGGTGTTGCCACCTGGCTGCTCATGAGCTGTCACTACACAGACCAGGGGTGTGTAGCTTTGCAGCTTCTGGGATTTAAAGATCCATTTTAGAAATTATTTTTCCTCTTGTGAAAAACCAAAACTACCCCCCCCCTTATATTTAAGTAATAGGAAAAGAAGCATTTAACAACTTAACCACATAAAGTATCAAAAGTTAACTGCCTGGCCCTTTGTCATGGGAGAAAGAGCTTCTGTGACCAAATAGCCCAAGGAATTTCTGAGTTTTCTTATCATCGGATTTCCCAAAGCCTGTAATATGCTTATGTGCCTGGTAAATCTCCAATAGGTGGTTATAGAGTGCAGCATTCGCCAAACTCTCCATAGACAGATACCAATTTATATCTTCCCATAATTATTTATAGGAAAAGTTATTTTAGATGTTCTCAGGGCGATGGGAGGCAGAAATAAATAAATAGTTTCCCGGCTAATAAATGGCTCTTAAGTATTCTTAGGTTGGCTCCTTGGACCTTAGAATAACTGAGGCTTTTTGTTTTTATACCTGTATCTATACATGCATGCATTCATTCATTCATTCATTCAATAACCATTCATTCTGGCAGACACTCACTATTCTGGGCTTCACATTTCCTCCAGGCCCACTGTGTGTACCGTGATGACACATACTGTGACATTTTTCACTCCAGTTGTGTGATCTGCCCCCATGTCTTAGAGAAAGGTATTCACAGCAGAGCTTCACAATTTTCAAATGACAAATTTTGTAAATCCCTCTATATAACAATTATATTTTTATGATTTTTATTGAAAATCTATAAAAGAACAAAGTCTTTTGAATTTGTTGAAATACTAATTTGTGTTTATTCTTAAACACAAATCAAATTCTATTTCATATGGGTATGACACCTAGCAACGCTTTGGTGCACAGATAGCACTTTCTACACGTGCAGATTAAATAACTTCTTATAACTCCTGTGTCCCCAAAGAGCATCGACTATGAGTCATGAGCGTCCCCTATGAGTTATCGACTCATAGACTCAAAAACATTTCTCTAAATCATAGTTTTCTAAATCAGAGATACCCGGGTTTGAATCTGAACTGAGCCACTGACAGGCTGTGTGACTCTGAATAAGTTAAACCATTTCTCTAAGCCTCATTTATGAGGATACATTAAAATAAACAGGCACAGTCTTCTGTTTCACTAAATTCAGACATAAAGGTCTAGTCCAAAAACACATTTTGAAGCAAAAAGAAAAAAAATGTCATTATTGTGCCAGTTGTTTCTTCATTGTTCCAAGGCAAATGTTGTAAGAGGTGTTCTCATTGTTATCAATACTCTAAGTAAATGGCAGAAAGCTAAATGAATTATGTATCAAGGAGTGTGCATTCGACAATGTTCTAAGGGTTTTACACGGCTTAACTCATTTTATGCTCACAGAAATCTTGTGAGGATCATTTCTCACCTTCAATTTTGAAAGTAAAAAACTAAGCCAAATGGCTTATAAAACTTGTCCAAGTTTCCAAATCTGGAAACTGGTAAACCTAACTTTCAAAGTCATAGTTTGGGTTCCAGTAATTATAGTTTTTCATTTTAGTTTTTTTGGTGGCATACAACATATGAAGGGTTTATTTGTCATGTTTTACTAACTCATTGTTTCCAGGAACCCCTAGCAGCTGAACCTTGAAAGACTCTACAATTTGCCTAGGAGGCAATAATCCTATCATTAGGAAATTAATATATGTATTTAATTTTGCCAACCCACTGCTAAGCTAGCATACAGAAACTGCTATGTGTCATGGTGAGAAATGGCCATTTTTCAGTTATATTAAAGCTAATAAACTTTCCTAAAACTCTGAACTATATTCCTACAGTGAGACATGTTATAAATAGCTGTTAGGAGCAGTAAGTTTCCTACAAAGATGCGCCTTAAGAAATAACAAAGTTAGGCAATACTTAAAGGTCATCTGTTTACTCTCCTGACTATGAGTGGCAAAATTGATTCAACAACCATTAGTGAAGTACATTTAATGACTATGCTTCTAAGACTGTATCAATCACTGCAGACATAAGGAGAACCAAGAAACATCCTCGTCCTTAGAGAATTCAATATCTAGGAGTAACAAGCCGGTAATGAAATGACCTGGCCTTGGAAGCAAGTGCAAGGAGCCGTTCAAGACAGGGGAATATGTATTGTCATATATAACAGAGTAGCTCAATGAAGAGTAAATATACAAATGCTTTCTTCAGCAACATGTGAGCCATAGTAGACAGAGGTGTGTGGTGTGTGTGTGTGTGTACACACGTTTGGAAGGTTTCAGAGGAAGTTTAGCATAAAGAATGCTATATATGCTATGGTCAACCCTGGTAACAAAGCGAGTAAAGAGAGAATTTTCACGGCTGGTCCAACCTCTACCCTTTGACTATGTTCAGTGAGGTTAATAAACAAGGTGATGACTTAGAAGGATTCCATATGTCAAGAGAGAAATAAGAGTATGCCTGGCCTCCTTATAAATGCAAAAAATATACTTCCAGATACCATCAGTGAACTGAAAGAAATGGACATCAAAGAAGTTTTTAGCATTGATAATGAGGCTCCAGTTGCTCGCTCAGGGACTGATGGGTAAATGGCCAAAATGGTTCTGAATCGAGGTGATCATGATGCTAGTGGTGATAAAAAGGACATTATAAATACTGCGAAAAAAGTGCCCATGGGCAACATGTTGACAACTTGTGATGGGCTTGTTGAAGAAGCGGGGCAGCGTGCATTTATAACAGAACAAGAAATCATGGCAGTTTATACAATCAGAGAGACGCTTCTAAGACAAAAGTATTATTAACGAGGCAGATGGCTTTGCAGGAAGCATTTAAAAAAGCCATCCAGTACATGAATTCCTCATCCCAAGGGGACACGATTCCTGGTCCCTCAACTGTTTTTGGCATTTCTTCTCACCTCAAAAAATTAAATGCAGCATATGATAACTTTTATTCTTTTAGTGATTTTTTTTCTTTATTAAATCATGACTGTGTACATTAATGCATTTATGGGGCACGATGGTGATGGTTAGGATAATCAGCTCAATGTAAGCATCCCACACTGTTTATGGTAACCTTTTAATCTAAAAAGAGCATTGCAGTTGGAGACTGAAAGCCTTCTTTTTTATGCTGCTGCTGTTTAACAGCTGATACAAGGATTCTGGAGATTTTACTGTGCTTATTGATTATCCTAAACACACACACACATTATATATTTATATATATATACTTTTTCTTCTTTACTGAATTTATGGTATGTCATTTTTTTACTAAGCACTTATGTGTGAATAGGTTATAAGGAAATGATTTCTTAGAGGCGTCATATAAATTCAGAGTCAGGAATGGTGGTGATGCCCAATATTACTTACAGATTGTTCACAGTGGAGGTTTAGGCTTAGATAGCGACCCCTTTGCTTTCTGAGGCTTCAGCATACACAAATTCTGTTTTATAAACACAAATTATTTAAAATACTCTATACAACTACATTCAGGCAATGAATATAAAGCATGTAAAAAACATAAATAAATTTTGTGTTTATATTTGTGTTCTATCACAAAGATTTTTTGTTAGGTATATGTGAATATTCTAAAATATGAAGAAAAAGCCAACAAAATTTGAAATACTTCAAGTCCCAAGCATCTCAGATAAGTACAACCTGAAATGGTAAATACATTTCTTGCTGAGCGTGCTCGTTCTTTCTTCATATTGTCATTGGGGTTTTCAGACCCCCATTCTCGTGAACCTGCTAATGCAGCCACTAACCATGGAGTTGGATGCCACAGGCTTGAATCCAGTCCCATCAATTAATAGTTCTCTGGCCTTGAGAATTCACTTAGGCCCTAAGCATTAGAACCATCATCTATAACATAGGGGTGAGAGATAAGATGGCCAACGTAAACACTCAATGCATGTTACTTGCATATTACTGTTACTGTTGTTGTGAGTGAAATGATGAGGTATGAAATTAACAAGAATATATTTTTACATTCAAATTTAAGGGCTATTTTATTTTATTTTATTTTTAAACTCTGTCTCACTTTATCACCCTCGTTAGAGTACCGTGAGGTCACAGCTCACAGCAACCTCCAACTCCTGGGCTTAGGCAATTATCTTGCCTCAGCCTCCCAAGTAGCTGGGACTACAGGCGCCCGCCATAATGCCCAGCTCTTAAGAGCTTTTTTAAAGTATATAATCTTCAAGCATGCACTGGATAATATCTGGACACTTTTCCCACTGATCTGGGGCAGATCAGTGTGTCTTTAATGCTTCATGTAATTTCACATCCTCATTGTTCAGTGTTCATTCATCAGAATCACTGTGTGAGCTAAGCCAGGTGCGGGGTGCAGGGCTGAGGAAGAGGCTTTTCCTTGTGGTGTCCAGCATGAGTTGGCCTGGGATTAAACAAACATGGAGAAAGCCTATGGTGTAGATTGTTCTCCCTTCCCTTACCCATGGTCCAGCCCATCTATCCCAAAGGATCGGAACATTATCAGCAATTTTCAACAACATATTTGCTTGTCCATATTGCTTTGCTTTATTCTGAAGTATGCAGATTTGGGGTACCATTTACATCTAGGTAAGCTGGACTTGCATATTTGTGCTGTTGCTAAGTCTCCAAAACATTCTCACCAGAAGAGGAAAAGAAGTACTTCATTCCATCTTGCAACGTGGGGCTGTAATGATGTAAAATGAAATTGGTGGCTTGAATAGGGGAGACAATGAAATGGACCAGATGTTTTGAATTTGACTAAATGCATTCTAATTAACAAATCAGTACATACAACCCATTAAATCTTTTGCTGAAGAATTTCCATTAAACATATAAGGACAACGGTAACAACAAGACAGTTCAAACGACATCCTCTGTGCTTTTTTCTTACAGAAATGAAAGAACTTGGGAAGGAAGAAGCTATGTGAGAGGTATCTTCAGGTCACCTAAAACCTATCCTAGAAAACTTTGAAATTTTGATTTAAAAAAGAAAGTTTGAAGTGCATAGACATAGTATTCAAAGAACTTTGGTAATGCTTTTTTGTGTACTTGCTTGCCTTGTTCACGACAGATAGGAAAAATAGATACATTATATCTTAAACTTGTGTAGAATTTTTTACTCCTTCTTACGTTTATATATAATGCCCCAATAAAATATACTGTGATGGTTACCCAACTACATTTGAAGCATTGAACTAAACGTTGTATGTAATTCTCATAGTACTGTTTGGTAGTAAAAGACAGGAATTATTAACTCTTTTTTTTTTCTTTTTTACAAATGACAGATGTATGGCACAGAAATTAAGTAAACTACTCATGTCAGCCAGAGTAATAATCTGGTACTAACCAAAGATTAATCTCTCAATGATTAATCAGAAATTCTTCCCGCTTAACTAGAAAACAGTAAGATCAATAGAACATGCTGATCCATTTGAGACTGTGATTAGAGATAGGACTCTTTCATCGAGAATATTCTTGGATTTCACAGAATTTGTTCATAGTTTGTTCCTTATGTAGCTCAGTAGCTAACATAAACTTTGTTATAAAATTTGAGTAGTTCAGAAATTCTTTAATAGCTTCTTTACCAGATCTTTGTAACTTTTCAGATCTAATAATTGGAGTTTCTTGGTTAAGAAGGTATATGCCTAAGGTAGTAGTTCTATTAGCAATGTGTGTTTCTGTTAATTTAATTAAAACAAAACAAAACAAAACAAAACAAAACCTGATCCTTGTGCAAAGAATCTGATTACTTTGATTACTTCAAAAAGATATTAGGTAATCAGGGAGAAAATATTGACAAATTAGGATACCAATAATGTTAATGTCCTAATATAGAGAGAATTCTTAAAATTGAGGGGAAAATTTATAAAAAAAATGAAAATGTAAAAATATATATACTAACATAAAATCATTTTAAAAGTATATAAATTTTCCTCAAGTGTGTAAAAAGATGCTCAACTTCATGATAAATAAAACAAAAAAATAAAATAACTCTAAGATACTTGTTGGATTAGAAACATTTCAGAAGTTATGCAATATACTCTGTCAGTGAAGCTATGGGAAAACATTCTTACGTATTGCCGGTAGGAGGAAGATCACGTAACCCTTTTGGAGAAGAATTTGGCTCTAATTAACAACTACACGTGCATCTAACCTTTGACCCAAAATTCTATTATCTGAGTATTTAACTTAAACATACACCTCCAAAAGCAGAAATAGAAATACATGCTGATTTGTCAATTTACTAAGATATTATTATTATTATTTATTTTAATTTTTTGCATTTTTTGGCCAGGGCCGGGTTTGAAACCACCACCTCCGATATATGAGGCCAGTGTCCTACTCCTTTGAGCCACAGGCGC
Organism: Loris lydekkerianus; assembly: GCA_963574355.1. NCBI lineage: Eukaryota > Metazoa > Chordata > Mammalia > Primates > Lorisidae > Loris > Loris lydekkerianus. The sequence continues at coordinate 7,680 of CAUYPK010061424.1, forward strand.
CACCTTAAGATACTATTTTTAGTAGAAAAATTGAGCAGACACTCAAAATACCCAATAAAAGGAGGCAAGTAGAATAATGTATCAGAGACCTATTCAGCTGTTAAAAAAAATGAGAAAGCTCTCTAGGAACTCCTGTGATTTTTAGGATATTTCATAAGGCAAAAAGTACATGTTGAAAAAAGTTTATGCGGTATACTGCATTATGTGTAAGAGGAGTCAGAATAAAATTTTATATGCTTATTTTTATAAAAAAGAAATATGAGAAAGATAAACCATAAACTTCTGTAAATGGTTTCTGGCATCTTATGGGCAGGGCTAGAGGAAGGGATAAGAACACACTGTCTGAGACTTAAGTTAGTAAATTCACCCTGGAAATAGTGCTGCAGACCTCACTGCTGAATATCACTGCAGTCACCTTCACAGTGCTCCCCTGAGGAAGCTGTGCACTGACACCAGCACCTACTCTATCCTTCAAAGCAATTTTGGAACTCCTTTTCTGGAATGGCCATTAGAATTGTCATTGTAGTATCCTTAATGTCCTGAATATCATCAAAATTTCACCTTTCAATATTTCCCTTATCTTCCTGTAAAGAAGAAAGTTATTGTGAGCCAGACCAGGTAAATAGGGAGGGTATTCCAATAACATTATTTGTTTATTAACTAAAAAAACAACCCTCACAGACAGTGCTGTGTTAGCTGGTACATTATCATGGTACAAGAGCCATGAGTCGTTGACAAAAAGTTCAGGCCACTTTTGTCCAACTCTTCCTTCCTTCCTTTCTCTCTCTCTCTCTCTCTTTTTCTTTCTTTCTTTCTTTCTTTTTCCAAGACAGAGTCTCACTATGTCTCCCTTGGTAGAGTACTGTGGCATCACAGCTCACAGCAACCTCAAACTCTTGCATTTAAGTGAACCTCTTGCCCCAGCCACACAAGTAGGTGGGACTACAGGTGCCCACCACAACACCTGGTTATTTTTTTGGTTATAGTTGTTGTTATTTGGGAGGCCTGGGCTGGATTTGAACCTGCCAGCTCTGGTGTATGTGGCTGGTGCCCTAGATGCTTGAGCTACCGGCACCGAGCCTGTCCAACTTTTTCATGTAGACTTTTCAGCACTTCCAAATAGTAAACTTGGTTAAATGTTTGTCTATTTGGTATAAATTCATAATGAATGATCCTTCTGAAAACAAATAAGATTAGTATGTTATTTTGACTTCTGATTTGTACTGATAGAAATTTTATTGTCATGGAGAACTGACTGACTTCCTTTATGCACTTTGACACTTCGTTTCAGGGTGATATTGGTACACCAGTGTTTCATCTCCCTTGATAACATGGCCCAAATATTTAGCCTTAACTCTCCAAAAGGTCTCGGCAAACTTCAGCCCTCCTTTGCTTTTGCTCATCAGTGAGCTCCTTCAGGATCAAGTTTTTGCACACATCTTTCTCAAGCCACGATTTTCATTTAAGATTTTTCTGCTTCTCTAATGATGTTTACTTGGTCGGCTAAGGTTCCCATGGGAAGCTCATAATTTTGATGCACAATTTGATACATTTTTGCAATATTTTCATCAGTTCTACTACCCTGACCTCTCTTCATCAGTGATGCTTTCTCTCTCCTTAGAAAATCATTCAATCCCTTAGTACAACTGGTTTTCTTTCTCAAAGAGAATACATGTGATCAAGTATGTTCAGTACATTAAAGAAATTATTACAAAAATATTACATGTGCATAGAAAATAATGATATCTTTGGTAGTATTAATATGTGTGGTTTTTATTTGACTTCTTTTTTTTGTCCTATATTCACTCTATTTCTGTAACAAAAAAAAAATTGTTAGAAGTGCCTAGTAGTTTTATTAACATATATTCAATGAACTTCATTTTTATGAAATAAGCAGATCTGACCTGGCTACTTTGCAACTTGGCCATAAATTCACACAACTATAACACACATACAATGCTTATTTATTCTTGCATAGACACTTTGTGGCAGGAATAGCTGCTCCCTTTTCTGAAAATAATCCCCAACCTTTCCCTTCTCATCATTTAGCCTCATCTAGTCACTAGAGCTCATCCTCATGATCCCTCCCTGAACCTTTCTATAGCAGCCCTCCAGTCAATCACTTCACTATCCTTATGTATATCGTCATTACAATCACTACCTGATAGTTATCTTTTTTTACATACTATATTTTTTTCCAGTAGAATTTAAGATCCATGATAGGGGTAAACTTATTACATCTTGTTTATTACCACATCCCCAGTACATGTGATAGTGCTTGGTACATAGTAGATATATCATAAGTTTATGTTGAAGAATTGAGTTTAAATTAATTCATTAAGTGAATGAATGAATAGAGTTAAAATGATAATCTATTGAGCTTTCAGGCTGGGTCTCCATGCACCAAAGCTGTGTTCAAATATGATTAGTTGCAAGAACACCTGTGTACCACAGGGGTTGCTTTGTATCATTTGACTCCCCAAATCATTTGACCAGTAAACATCAATAGAGAAGTTGCTTTGTATCATTTGATTCCCCATCCTCTGGTAGGGAAGGGTTTACTTACTCATGTGATGTTTTTGAGGAAGACTCTGATTATCCCAAGCAAGCACATGACTGATAATCCATTTTGCATGGGGAAAAATGGAACATTTTATACCTTATAGAGCATTGGAACTAGTAAACGGGAAAGAAAGGGCTGTAAACTGAGCCAAGTCCACTCAACAGAATATATTTAGTGTAATAAGAATGGCTTTCTCCAAAACTCAATTCACAATAAAGGAAAATATGCAAGGCAGCTGATTTTCCACTTTAGGTCCCATAATAAAAGCTTTCAAAACTGACAGCTTATTCTTTATTAAGCACAATATAAATTAGTAAACACATAACCTTATGACTGATTATATTTACTAGCACTTAAGGGTCAATCAAGAGAAAATGTCTTTCTGAGAAACATTATTATCTTTCTTCATCTTTTTTTTATATGCTGCTTCTTTTTGCAATTTAAAGACTATTAATATGTTTTTTTATTCAAAAAATTATGTCATGAAAACTTGCTATGAGCCAGGTACTATTTCAGCTGCAGGGAATACAACACTGAAACAAACACAAAAACAAAAATATAACATAAAAATTTCCCATTTTATGGAATTTACATTCTAGTGGTTAAAAAGTAGACAAACATATTACTGAAAAGAAGCACACCAGTGTATGGTGCCCCATGATCACATTAATGTACACAGCTATGATTTAATAAAAAAAAAAATCATAGTTTGAAGAACTTGGAAAAAAAAAAAAAAGCAGCACACCGTGTAGTATTAAGTACTAAGGAGAAAAATAAAGCAGACATGCTAGTTATAAGGCATCAGCAGGGAATAGGGAGGAGGAATAAATACAAAGGCCCTGAGGTCGAAACATTCCAGTAGGTTCAAACTAAGAATGGTAGAGCTGGACCACATAGACCAAGGGTGAGTGGTTACAGGAAGTCAGAGAGGCTCTGAGGTCAAGTCACAGATAGCCTCATAAGCCCCGGGGAGAATTTGGCTTCTGAGAGAAGAAAAAATGAAACATAAAAGGACCAAGCTGAATCAAATGTTTTTGGCCAATCCAACAAGAGGGAGGAGTTGAAATTTTCTGGGATGGGGGAGATTCTTGGGAACATAATGTTTTGGTGGTAGATGGGCGTCAGGAGGCTTATTTGGAGCATGTCACTTTTTAAGAAGCCTGAAAATCATTGGCTGTAGGAATCTGAAGCTCAGAGGAGTCATTGACTGGAGACAGTATCAAAAGCCATGAGATCAGATGGGATAAGCAGAGGAAAGAGTGCAGAGGCCCGTGAAGTAAGCCTGTG
>CAUYPK010061429.1:5000-32743 GCA_963574355.1 Loris lydekkerianus
CAAGTCCTCTATGGATAACATGAGCAATATGGAAGAGAAATCTCAGAAGTCCAGCAAGCACTGAGGGAATAATTGTAGCAACACCCAGCCCCATTCTGCATGAGTTATAAGAAAGGTATTAATACACATGGAGTCTTGAGGGATTTCATCTGAGGTTACTGAAAGAGAAGTTGCTTGGGTTAGATGGCAGAATATACATTTTTGTTTCTATACTTTATGTTTTGCATTTGGAGTTGTCTGAAGTATTTAAACAAAGTTACTAGGTGATGAGAGTATATTGAAGACATTTACTCAGATAGTATCCGAATTACAAATCATAGCCCAGCTCAAAAAATCGGATTTTTTGATGACTATATTTGGATGAATTGATGCAATGGATCTATGTCAAAATAACTGACAATTTTCAATTCTGCTGAGCAGCTCAGATTCCTAAAGACAGAATGAGTTATATAATTTATAAGCCTAGTGCAAAATGAAAATGTGAAATCCTTTTTCCAAACATGGTTAAGCATTTAAAAATGGTGACTACAGAGCATTGAACTGCAGGAATTGGGTATGGTGTTCCGGACAGCCTTTTGGCCAGGAAGTTTCTGTTCCACTCTTATTTTGCCTTTTTCTCACTCTTTGTCCTGTAGTTTTTGGAAATCAGCCCTTCCTTTTGTAGTCAGTGACTTCTCAATACATTTATTACTCTCCCTTTTGCATTTCTGTAAAGAGGGACCCCAAATCAGATAAATATACTGCCCCACAAACATGGATCCCCTTGTGATTTTTATTATTTCTGATAGGGACTCAGAAACTGCTAATTTCAGAGAAACCTACATCAGAGGTAGATCTCAGTCCTTACTCAGCTGTTCTTTGCTGACTTCCTCCGTGTCGCTTTGACTGTGCAGATGTGAATGTGGACCGTGAGAGACGGTAAGAGTATGTTTCTAGGCAAAATTTCACAGCACCTCTATGGTAGTGCCACTGGTCTGTCATGGTCTCTGGCCACAAGTCCTATGATCCTCCATCCTCCAGCCTCACATGTGCTGTTAGTGCAGTAGTTGGACACTGCACAAGGTTCAGATGCACAGTTATAAAGACCTATTCTGAAATCTTTCTTTGTTGGTTTTTCTGCAACCATGGTAAAATATTTCTCCACCCTTAAACTCGTTTTCTCTGAAAAGTAATTTAATGAGATATATTTCAAACAATACTATGATCCCTTTGGTAGAAATGACATGGAAAACAGCCCCAGTACATGGAATGTTCTGGCAAATAAATCTGCTGCATTAATAGGATGGTTTCATATAATAATTATAACCATTAATTTTTATGGTGCATTTTTTTCATTCAAGGTGCTTTTTAAAATGTTTCACCCAGGCTAACTCATACAATCCTCACAAAATGCTGAAATAATACATGTAGCTATTCTTCCCTTTGTATAGATATAAAAATAGAGGGTCAGAGAAATTAACTAACTTGTTCGGGTGCTGGTGATGTCAGCATTGTACTACCCCTTTATTATAAATTCTCTAATAAATGTACTATGAAATATGTCCTCAATTCTCTTATTAATGCAATTTTTCTGCTCTTGATTTAATGTAGGAGATCCCCAGAGTCCTTTCTACCCTTAAAATTGTACAATGTTAGAGAAGAAAACACCAGCTGTACACGACATTCAAATAATTCCCATTAACTATCAACAATGCAATTATGTGTTATTTTTACATCACTCCTATACTTTTTTTAACTTTAAAAAAATTAAATGATTGCATACAAAATGAGAAAATTTTGTCCTCATTTAATCCTTACTGTGAATACAGGCACAATGATTTCATTATTCTGAGTCTATTGATTGCTCTTCAAATGTCCTGCTTCTGTAATTAGGACATGCTGTAATCAACCGCATTCTCTAAATCTTCCTCCTAGTAACCTTTTTTGGCTTTCTTTTTCAGTTGTTCACCTTTAAGCATCTCACAAGATTTCAGGTTTTCAGGTAAATCATAGTTTATTTGGGTGTTCTTGTTAAAAAAAGAAGCCTAAGTAAAAGAAAAATGTATTTGACAATGTTCCCCTTAAGGATGACATTTCATATTGCTCATTCAGGCCTCAAAAACATTTCTCTATTGGGTGACACTGCATAATTATGCAGTGATGATTTATGTTATAATTAGTTATATGGTGCAATACCTTAAAATAATTACTTTGAAGAAAACAGCTTTTTCTTTCAGAGAAAAATTGGTTTAAATGGTCTTTATATATAAAACCAGTTAGCTGATAACATATCAGTAATTAAAGGACAAAATGTCACTCACATAGATTAAAGAAAGTAGTACAATTTGTTATCCAGTATGCTTAAGTTTCTTAAAAGCATATTATATAAAAAATCAATAATTTGTCAAAACACTTTTAAAATCGTAAAAATGCTCTTTCTTTTTTTTTTGTTTGTTTGTCTTAAGTTGTGGGTGTCTCCTGAGTTTCTAAACATAAGTATACAAACATACACAGAAATTAAATAATTGAAATATACATATTTTAAGTCAAGAGTCTACTCCATAGTTTTATATATTCAGTAGATGTGAACTGAGAATTAACTTTTGCTCTAAAAATTATTGTGTTAAGAATAAAGGACAAGCTATGAACTGGGAGAAAATGTTTGTAAGTCTCATATCTGGCAAAGCACTTCAGTCCTAAATATAGAAAGGATACGCTAATCTCAACAGTAAGATTATGGACAAAAACAGAAAAGACTCTTCACCATCGAGACTATATAGATGACAAACAAACATAGAAACCGGTTCAACATCATTAGCCATTATGTAAATGCAAACAAAAAAATGCAATAAGATACTCTATGTATATCTGAAATGGATAAAAAAAAAAACTATAAAGACAATATCAAATGCTGATGGTGGGTTGCTCTCATACGTTGCTGTTGGGGATATAAAGTGGTATAGTTATTTGGCAGTTTCCTAAAAAGTGAAACATATGGTTTAATGGGGAAAAAAATGTTTGCCAGTTTTTTCTTCTTTTCTTTCCTTTTCCTTTTTTTTCTTTTCATTTTCTTATCTTTTTATTCTTCTCTTTTCTTCTGTTTTGTTTTGTTTTTCCTTTCTTTTCTTTCCTTTCTTCTCCTTTTTCTTTCCTATCCTCTTTTCTTTTCTTCCCCCCACCATCATCTTTTTTTTTTTCTTTTCTTTTTTTTTTTTTTTTTTTTTTTTTTAGACAGTTTGTACTGTGTACCCAGGGCTAGACTGCAGTGGCACCATCATAGCTCATTACAACCTGAAACTCCTGAGTTCAAGCAATCCTCCTGAGTGACTGGGACTAAAGGTGCAAGCTATCACACCTAGCTATTTTTCCTATTTTTTGTAAAGACAGGGTCTACTATTGTTCTGGCCAGTCTTAAATGTTTGGCCTCAAACAATCCTCCCCCCTTGGCCTCACAAAGTTCTAGGTTTACAGGCATGAGCTACCATATTCAATTGTTTCTTAGAAAGTTACATATACAACTCAGAAATCATACTCCTGAGTATTTACCTGAGAGAAATAAAAATGTATGTTCTCATGAAACTTGAACATGAAGGTTCTTTGCAATTTTATTTGTAATAGATAAAAGGAGGAAATAAGCCAGATGTCCTTCAGTAGGTGAATGGTTAAACAAGTAGTGATATATCCATACAATTGAATAGTACCCAGCACTAAAAAGAACAGACTATTGATATCCACAATAATTTGATTGGATCTCAGGGACATTTCACTAGGTGAAAAGGTTCCATAGTGTATGATTCCCTTTATATCACCATTTATAGTAAAATTTTAGTGATAGGGAACAGTTCAGTAGTTACCAAAGGTTAGAGGTTAAGAGAGAGTGTTTGCATTAAGGAGAGATGTGAAGAGATTTCTTTATGGTCATAGAGCAACCTCCTATCTTGATCCTGTAGTAGTCATAAACATTTATATATATAATAATAATAATTGTATAGATGTATATACAAAAAAAAAGGTTTCATTTAAAAACTGATAAAATTGAAGTAAGATCTGTAATACAGTCAATAGTATTTTACAGATATAGATGTCTATTTCCTGATTTGGGCAACATACTGTGGTTACATAAGATACCACCATTGGGAGAACACGGATGGTGTTTATACAAGAACTTGTTGTGCAATCTAATTTCTTCTGGATCTATAATTATTTTAAAATAAAATTCTAAAACAATGTGAGGTCAGAATATTTATTTGACTTTAACACATGTATTATGCATTTCAATTACAAATTTCAACCTATTACCTACAAGAAAAGGTTTTAAGACAGGTAGGATCCAGCCAATGTTGTCTCTAATGTTTATTTTTTTCTCCGTTCATAATATATTTAAATACTTTTCTAAAGATGAAAATCTTTAAAGTTAATGAGTACACGAATTAAAATATATACATACATCATCATTTTAGGAAAGACTTTTAGGTTTAGAATTTAGTAGTAGTTTAATTACTGATTAAAAAAATTATGTATGGAATTAAAAAAAATGTTTTATATTATTTAGATAGTTTTATCTTATGGTTATTAAACACATTTCTAGTTAATTCTTATCATATAACTGATTTTTCTTAGACAAGAATAAAATCATACATGATAATAAAATATATAATTTATTAATTTGACCACAACTCATTTTGCTTCACTGTGGAGTGATAAATTTCTCTCACAAAACTTTGTTCCATTTTTGTTTAGCTTATTTCATGGGTTACATTTCTGAAATGTAGCAGAGAACTAAGCAGGTAAATTCAGTTTTGTTTTTTGCCTTAAGTTCTCCCATTTTCCTGAGGCTCTTGATTTCCATAGTAAAATGCACTATATTGAATAGTCCTTTTGTGAAATATCTATTATTATATATTTTTTTCAGACAGAATAATTATCTAACAACAGGAACAGGGTGTTGCAGAAAACTCACTATTATCTTTTCTCAAAAGAAATAGAACTTTTCAGAAGAGAAATGAAATAAATCAATAGAGTACACCAAGCAATATGTTTTGGGACAAAGGAAGTTTAATGAAAGAGAATCCATGATGGTTTGTTCTTTGTTATGCTGTCTGATGATTACTGTTAGGTTAAAAGGGAAAATCCTTATTAGAAATTTCAGGTAATTATTTCAATGTGTTGTTTCCTTTTATATCAAAGACCACACCTGACTTTGATGAGATTTTTTTTTTTTAATTAAATCATAGCTGTGTACATTGATATGATCATGGGGCATCATACACTAGCTTCATAGATTTTTTTTATGTGTACTTTAAAACATTGATCATGGGAAAGGAAAAAAAAAGACACTTCAGAACATGATGGCAGGAAATACCATCCAAGTGATTTTAAGTCAGTAAATTTAAGTATGTCAATGTATGACCATAAATAATTCCTGGTTATTAGAATATAAATCATTATTTACCATAGAAATTGCTGCTATGTACTTGAATAAAATACTTGAAAGTTTTGTATAAGCAAATATTTAGTGATTCTATGCTATTTCTCTGGACATTTTATAGAGAAACATGAATAAATGTGGATCTTTTCTCTGAGAAAATTATGTTAACAAGGATAAAAAAGGATGCGGTTAACACTCTCTAGTAGGTTGATTGCATCCTCTAAACAAGATATGTTGAAGTCCTAAATTCCCGATTTCTGTGAATGTGACCTTCTTTGGAAAGAAGGTCTTTGCAGACATAATAAAATGACCTCAAGATAATATTCTATATTTAGAATATGCCCCAAATTCAATTGCCAGTGTTCTTATAAGAAGAGGATGCAGAGACACAGAGAGTGAAAACTCATGTGAAGATGAGAGCTGGGAACTTCTCTGCCACTTGTTTCTCATCTGGAACAAGCAGGCCAGTCCCATTATGTTCTCATGGTGAAGGAAGATGCACAAGAATGAAAATGGAAAGCTGCAAATCCTCTAAGGTAGTGGTTCTCAACCTTACTAATGCAGCAGCCCTTTAATACAGTTCCTGTGGGTCATGACCCACAGGTTGAGAACTGCTGCTCTGAGGTACAGTTTTTCAACCTTTTTTATCTCATGGTACACTTGAACCTATAGGTTAAACTTACATGGCACAATTTTGTTGAGGAAGGAAGGAAGGAAGGAAGGAAGGAAGGAAGGAAGGAAGGAAGGAAGGAAGGAAGGAAGGAAGGAAAAGAAGAGAAGAATATAATTACTTTCAAAAAAATCACTACAAGGCCTAGGCCTAGAACTGGCCTGCCACCTTTTCTGCTTTGTTCTACTGGCCCAGCCAAATCCAAGACATGGAGAAATGTACTTCAACCCTCTAGCGACAGTAACCACAAAGTTCCACGGGGGAATAAACCAACATGAATACAGGGAGATAGGTTAAAACAGGCCAGTAATGTAATTTATCATACTTTATTGTTGAGCACAACACATCCCCATGTTTCATGTTATATTTAAGACATTTTTTCCTCAGACCCTTGATTATTCTTTCTCATCTCCTAAATCGCTAATCAGTGAGTAACTCTTGGGCTCAGCCCTCAAACTCATTTTCTTCTGATTAGCATATAAGTACTCTCCTTTGAAGTTTTCTCATCTGTTTTGCTAGGTCACAGGTAATATACATTCTATAATACAAGACAAACATTTCTTTTTAACTGCTATGATCTATGTGTATGTACAAAAGCTTGGCCAATACAGTGTTCAGTCAATAAAATCTGCGTATTTTGAAAGAATGACCAAGTAAGTTGATAAGGTGATGACTCTGCAATTTCTACCCTTGATCTCTTCTTAGGACCTTAGACAGATATATTCCACTATGTCTTATAGATCTCCACTCAAATGTGGAAAATTTCAAATTAAACATTTTTTATAAGAAAACATAGGAATTAATTTTATTCTTTTTATTAGACCATAACTGTGTACATTACTGAATTTGTAGGGTACAATGTGCTGATTTTATATACAATTTGGAATGTTTATATCAAACTAGTTAACATAGCCTTCACCTCACTTATTTAATTGTTGTGTTTAGACATTTATACTCTACTCTTAATATATTTGACATGTACCCTTGTAATATGCACAGTAGGTGAACTAAAACTTTTGAAAACTCAATTTCAGATCCTTCCTCCTCAAATTTTCTATGAGTAAGTAAATGGGAAATTAGTCCTTCTACTTGTTAATGCCCCCAAATCATGCCATCATTTTTTATTTCTCTCTCTCCTACCTTATGTTTGTAGAACATACACCTATAACCAGTTTGGAAGTTACTCTGGAAATTTCTTATAAAGTTCAATGTTTTCATGGCATGACCAAACTGGAAACAAACTAAGCAATCTAGACCCTAAATGGAAACAATCTCTCTATTAACCAGAGGATAGATAAACAAAGTCTGGATTTTATACAATGGAATATTATGCAGAAATAAAAGGAAATAAACTATTGATATATTCACCAATATTGTTGGACCTCAAAATACTGCTGAGTTAGAGAAGCCAAACCAGAGAAGAAAAAGTACTTATGATACCATTTATATGGATTTATAGAAAAGACATAACTAATCTATTGGGAAACCAATCAAAATAATATTGCCTGGATGGGTTGGTGGTTAACAATGGGCTACAAAGGGGCATGATGAATATTTCTGTAATGTAAATGTTTGTATTAATGTAGTTGTGTATTGCCCAGATACCTGTAATTATAAAAATGTTCTGAAATCCATGCTTAAAATCTGTATGTTTCACTGTATATACTTTATATTTAATAAAACAATAAAATCCTGACATATATAGCACATATACTTAAGATATCAAGAAAAATATTAGAATAAACTACTTTAATAACCCCCAAACTTAATAAACTTTGATAATATTTTAAAACTTTTCCATGTATTCTTCAATGTGTTGCCTAAACTTTTCCTCAAATGAGTTACAAGTACCTTGATATACACGTTTATACTTCCCATAATTTTTCTCAGATTTTTTTTTCTTTTTTTTTGCAGTTTTTGGCCAAGGCCAGGTTTGAACCTGCCACTTCTGGTATGTGGGGCTGGTGCCCTACTCCTTGAGCCACAGGAACCACAATTTTTCTCAGATTTTTAATATACATATATAAACATATCTTTTTTATAAAAATTTATTTTGGCTTCTTCACTTTACCGTGCTTTACAGATATTATATTTTTTACAAAGTGAAATTTCATGGCAACCCTGCATCGAGCATGTCTGTTGGCTCCATTCCTCTGATAGCTTATGCTCATTTTGGGTCTGTGTGTCACATTTGGTAATTCCTACAATATTTCAAACTATTTTCACCTCATCACTATCATTTGTGGTAGTCTGTAATCAGTGATCTTTGATATTAATGTTGAAATTATTTGGGGGGTACACAAACTGTGTTCATCTAGGATGGCAAATCTTTCACGAAAGGGTCAATGTAGTAAATGTCATTGGTGTCTTATTTTAAGAAATTGACACAGGCACCCCAACCCTCAGCAACTACCCCCATGAATAAGTTAGCTGCCATCAACATCAAGGCAAGACTCCTTTGCCAGCAAAAAGATCACTGATTTCAGGAGGCTCAGGTAATCATCAGTACTTTTAGCAATAAAATACATATATTTTAATTATGATATTTAAATTGGTTTTTTTAGGCATAATGCTATTTCACACTTAGTAGACTACAGTATATTGAAAATATGATGCTTAGACACAGTGGGAAATCAAAAAATTTGTGTGACTTCCTTCAGTTCTTTGTAGTGGTATAGAACATAACCTACAATATCTCTAAGGTGTCCCTGTATGAATGTGTGTGTTTGCACAGACACTCTGATATATATAATACATATATCCATATGTTTATCTCAACACCTAAGTAATGTTTTACACAGATTTGCCTGCTTTAATTATAAAAACTATATCTCACTAGAGGTATGATTCTGTCATTTGCTTTAAGTTTCTTTTGATAAGAAGAAGTAGTCAAGGTTACCATAATCAATTCCTTAATTTTTTCCTGAAAGTTTTCATTGGTTGTCTTTTGCTTAAATTTTTAATTCTACCCTAACTATGTGAAAATATCTTAAATATTTTTTAACTTCTTGATGACATTTTGATTTTTATCTTTAAGTTCTCTGACCACCTGGAATTAATTTTTATGTCTGGCAATGGTAAGTATCTAATTTCAATTATTTCCAGTTGGATAACCAGTCATTACTAGTACCACTTATTAAACAGGCCACCTTTTTCTCTCTGAACTACAGTGCCATCATAGATTAAGCTAACAGCAATGTGTGGTTCTTTTTCTGAAGTTTTATTCTGTTTCATGTTTGTTAGTAGGAGAAGTATACTTTTCTGCCCTTCTGCTTCTACTATACTGACCTTATTTTTAGAACTTTGCAATAGTCTTAAATAACTGGCTAGAAAAGCTGCCCTTCTTCTTGTCCTTTCTATCCCTTCTGTACTTTTCTGGGAGTACCGTCACTTTACCTTACATTACATTTTAGAATTAGCTGATCAAGTTTCATCACTATGGATTTCGATTAGAATTGTATTAACTACATGGAGCAAATTGATAAAATTAACAACTTTGTCATAGTAGGTCTTACTATCCATGGTACATGTTGGAGCTTGTTTAGGCAGCCTAATGTCAGAGAGTAGTATTTCATAATTTTCTCCATGAATAGCTTGCCAAATTTCTTTCAAACCTTTTCATACATACTTTCTTTATATTTTTGCTTCTATTTACTATATGTGACATCTTTATATATTAGCTTTTTACTTTATATTTGTTGCCACGTAAATATGAAATAGGTTTGGATTTTTACAAAAATTTACTCATTAAGTTAAATCAGCTCTCTGTAGCCATTTTTAGGTTCCCTATATAATCAAAAATATCATCTGATAATAATTGATACATTTGAGTCTTTCTTTTTAATTAAAAGTCTTTTGTTTCTTATTTATTTTTTGGTCCTGTTACAGTAGATAGGGATTCTGTTTAAGTGTTAAATGGAAATGGTGATCATGAGCTTATTGCGTTCTTGATTTAAGAGAAAATTCCATCATTTTACCATTAAAGTATAATGTTTATTAGATTTTTTAAAAGTCTTTTATCAAGTTAATTTAGTTTCTAGGAATTCTTGGTTGCTAAGTTATGTTATCAAGAATGGATTGAGAATATTATCAAATGTCATTTTATTTCATTTACAGAAAAGATGATATAGTTTTTATTTACCTTTAATTTGCTATAATAATATGGCAGATATTATTTATTGAGTTTTCAATTATTGATCAATATAGAAATTTCTTTTTCTGGTACAAATCCAAACTGATTATAAATTCTTTTCAGATCTGCCTCCAAGTTTTTTTAGGCTCTTAAAATGTGTTTGAATATATAATCCTATGTCATTTAATCATGGGTATACATTCTGAGAAGGGAATGTGTGATGAGGTGATTTTATCATTGTGTGAACATCTTGGAATATATATATATATATATATATATATATTTGAAGCAACGAGAATTTCATTTTCTCCTTATCAGTACTCTGGGACATTCCCACCTGCACTTGTCAGGGAAGCTCTCTCGCATGTCCTAAACTGTCACCCTTCTTTCTCTTTAGCACCTGATGCTCTGACAAAGGTGAAACAGTCTGCGCTTTTCATCTCCCCCTGGAAATTCTTTTTTTTTTTATGTACACTGTTATGGTTTAATAAAAACATTTGGAATATATTTAGACAAACTTAGTTCATAGAATCTACTCCACCACTTGATATTATAATAGGACCTATTAATCCTAGGCTCTAAACATACAAGCAGGTTACTTACTGTACTTAATATTACAGGAAAGTGTAACATAGTGGTAAGTATTTTTGTATCTAAGCATATTTAAACTCAGAAAAGGCATGGTAAAAATGCATTATTATAATCTCATGGGACCACCATCATACATGGGTCTATTGCTGACTAAAATGCTGTTAAATGGTGTGTGAGTATAATCTCTAAATTTTTATTCTCTGCATAGATTTGTGTAAGACATAAATAACATGTTTGAATGTTGGGTAAATGTCTGAGTCTGGCATTTTCATATTTGCAATATTTTAAGCTATGTATTAAATTTATTTGATGTTCACATGATAATGTATTTTATTTTTGGTCTTTTTAAAAATTTAACCGTATTTCGCTATTTGTTCAAGATAAAATTTTGAATACCGTAGATCTAACCAAAGTGCAGAGGATGTTCATGATGCACAGTTCTATGTGTCAGCTCGACTGGGCTCTAGTATCCGGTCATTTAGTCAAACACAAATTAGGTGTAGCTGTTGGGTATTTGACAGATGTGATTAAATTCTACAATCAGGCAACTTTAAGTAAAGGAAATCCTTCTTGATAATATGGGTGGGCCTCATCCAATTAGTCTAAAGACCTTCATGACTAAAGATGAAGTTCCCCTAAGAAAGAAGAAATTCTGCCTCCTGACCTCACCATCGACACCTGCATGAGAGTTTTCAACCTGCTGTACTGCGCTACTGATTTTGGACTTGCCAATTATTAGTATTATAATATTATATAATGATCAGTATTATAACTGGCCTATTATCACATAAGCCGGTTTCTCCTAATACTCCCACTCGTTCTGTGCCTCTGGATGACCTTGTCTGATTCAGTGTTTTAGTTAACTTCATATTCTCTGTTATATCTCCTCCCTTCACTCTTCCCTCAATTAGAAGCTGCTACAGGCAATAGCTGCACATAGTATTAAGTGGCTGACTTTATCAGCCTTTCCTCTAAACATTATCTTTTGATCTAGTCACCTCGAGAGAGAAGCATTTTTATTTTTTAATAGATCAGAGAAGGTAAACCCTAGTCCCCCCTTCTGCTTGTAGAAACCAGTAGGTCAATATGCCTAGTCCTGCTCACAGCTTTGGATTTTAATCTATCAAAAACGTTAATCTTGATTTTGAGACTTGATGAATCTTTTTTCTATGTCTGTACTAGGGTCTGTGCCTCAACCTTTGCTGCCTTGTCATCCAATTCATTCTTTATATATATAGCTCCCTGTTGATACATACAGGAAAAGATCATGTTTTCAGAAATATAACTCTAAATGATTTTCCATTGAGTAGGCTCTATTCAGATTTTCTCTCTATTATAAATGTTTAAAATGAAATGAAACAGTTTGGAATGAAAGTTTTTAATGATGTGCCATTAGGAGAAAGAATTTAGAATTTAGTTGGCCAATAAGAATTAGAATTTAGTTGGCCAATAAGAAAGATAAACTACTTATTTTAGCCTCTCTGAATTTTTACCTTCTATTTATTTCTAAGCATTTGTTGCTGATGACTAGACCTGAACATTTAATTGAAGGCATAAAATGCTTTGAGAAACTCAAGTTTAACCCTGAGTGCATCTAGTTCTTCATTTGGCAGGAGGGCAAGCGATCCAAACATCCATTTGGGTCCTCTTAGACACTTATTGTCAGTTTGTTTCAAAAACTTTTCTTTTAACATGTTGCTCTGGGTAATGAAATAAGATGAAAGAAATACACATTTGAGTCTGAAACAAGTAATAAAACCCTCTGCAGGCAATTTACAAAAAGAATGGAACATAGAGATTTGTTCCTGAACTGGGAGAAGCCACAGGCTGCTAAGTAAATGAGCACAAAGTCTGCAGTAAGAAGATGGAATTGGTCAGAATTGCTTCTCTAAAAGTGAGTTTCAGATATGTCATTCACATATGAGGCTAGACGATGGGCTCTGCAAAGTATAGAATTGTCCATCCTAATTCACCAGTAAGTGTCTAGCACAGAGATGAGAATGCAATTCTTAGTACTTTGTTTTCACCAAAGCCTTAAAAATGCTTTATCTCTGGAGCCATATAAAAATGTATTTTCACAGAGTTGGTCACATGATTTATTATAGAAAAGGCCTGGCTATATAATAATTAAAGTTTAAAACTGGTTATCGTCTGTGGGAAAAACAGTCATGATTTCTATATTCAGGAAATTATTTTGTGTGTATTTGTTTGCTGGTTTTCTTTCTTTCTTTCTTTCTTTTTTTTCTTAGATTAATATATGGGTACATATGAACGAGAAGAAGAGAGTTCAAAAGCACTGTTTTCATTACTTAAAAAGACAAAGAATTTGATGATTTCTCCTGATCAGATTTCTGATGATTTGTTTTAGTTAAAGCTTTCAGATATACTTGCTCTCAAATTTTAACATATGAGGCTCTTCAAGTTTACTCATTTTCAATCTGTTACAGCCCAATAATAGAAATGTATACAAAATAATTTTATATTGAAATGTGAGTATAAAAAGAGAAGTATACTGTTATGGAATTTTCAGTTAAATTAACATTGTAAGTGCATATTCCTTATGTTACCTCTATTTCCCAATACATAGCAAGATTGTTTTATAGTTCAGCATATATAAAATGTGATTTTTTTGAAAAATAGAGAAATTATTCTGCTTCTCCATTAAAACACTGGTCATAAGCTGAGAGAGAAAAGGAAATGCAATGGTATAAAAATTAAATGTACACAATGAAATAAAATAACTATATTTATAAACTAGCAAGGGTGATGTAATATGGAAATTTTGTTTTCTAATATAATTAATGAACCCAAGGTGAAATTTGGAAAATCTCCCATTCTTAACGTCTAATATTCATGTGCTTCTCTTTGATAACATGGCTCTGACCTTTAATAATATGATTTATATACATTTTAAAATTTCAAAATCTTACAGGGGCACTAATTTTTTGGTTACATGAATTGGTTTTTCAGTTTTAGTGAAAGTTTTAATTGAGCTCCTCACCTAGATGGTGTGCATTGTACGCATTATACCCATTTGGTGTGAATTTACCTCTTCCCTCCAGGCCCCCCCACCTGATTCATATTATTTTTATAGCATCATTTTATTATTTTATCTTATTGAAATAATATATGTAAGAAGGACACATATAATTTTATTTTAAATATGCAATATCATAGTATGCAAAATGTGCAGTTAAATTTTCAAGGTTACTCTCATCTACATTATCACCCCAAATGAGAATATATATAGTCATAGTATGTTTCCATGGTAACCTTTTTTTTTTTTTTTTTTGCTTAAAATAAACTAATGAATCTCATGAGCAGAATGCCCTTCATCAGCTCTGAACAAATAACTGGGTCTTTTATTTATCATTTCTGAAATTTCTTCAACATCACTTATAAATTCTGATTTTTTCCTTATTCATAACAACCAGGGGAAGAAAGGCTGGCTGGGGCTCTATTTACCAGAAAGCAACATGTAGCTAAATTGTTTCATAAAGTAAGTGATGTAACTAGCAAACAATCAGTTGGAATTAGCTGTATTTCTGGACAACTTGATGTTAGAAACCAAAGTTTTCATGTCTCAAGATGAGGAGCAATAGGACTCTAGCACAAATGCTAGGAATTCGAAGTAATGGGAGAGAATTCTCTCACCCATAATTGCCATGATTGATAAATTTATAATGTTATATTTATTATGTATTATAAGTAAATAAATTCACATTAAAAACACAAAATACATAAGGAACTCTCAGATTTTAACTATTAAGTTTCCAAAGGTTTTACTGCAGTCCTACAAACTGAAGATTCCATTTGTTTGAAGATTGCTCTGAATTTCTTAACCTCCCAATGTTTGAGTCAGTCCAATGAAAAGTGGGAATAACAATATTTCTCTTACTCCCTTGATGAGACTATTTTGAGAATAAAATAAGGTACTGAGACAGAATCTTTCACTAACCAGTATCCTCTTTAGTAACCCCTTCGGAAGTGCCTAACACTTTAAGGGGCCTAAGCCATTTTCCATTTGTCTCCAGTGCAGGGACTTGCCCCAGAGTGCATCAGAATTCCTATAATAGAGAAAGACATTTAAGCAGAGGATCTGTATTATTCAAGATTAATTGCCTCTGGTGATGAATTTGAATTCAAGTTAAGAAACTGAAAGCCGGTCTTGGCACATTTAATCATGTAACTGATGTCTCATTACATTATGGTAAGCATCTCTTTGATAGGACAACTGTGTCTTCTTCTTTGTAAAAAGAAATTTCTGCTACCCACACTACAACCTCTATTTGAGCTATTTTAAAATGTAGCTCTCAAATTCATTAACATAGCTTAAACATGGAGGAAATGGACCAATTTCTGGAATCATGCTACCTCCCTAGATTCAACCAAGAACAAATAGAACTCTTGAACAGACCAATATCAAACACCAATATTATAACAACAATAAAGAAACTTCTAACATAATTTATTAATCCATTCATGGATAGATGGGGATTTGGTCTTAGCAAAATAACCGGGAAAATGCCAGGAAGCCTATGTTAACCAGTGTGATGAAAATGTGTCAAATGATCTACGAACCAAGTGTATGGTACCCCATGATCACATTAATGTACACAGCTATGATTTATAATAATAAAAAAAAAAAATTTCTAACAAAAAAAGTCCTGGACCAGATGGTTCCTCACCAGAATTCTACCAAGTCTTCAAAGAACAGCTTGTACCTATATTGCAGAACCTAGTCTAGAACATAGAGAAGGAAGGGACCCTCCCCATATCACTCTGTGAAGTAAATAGCACCTAATACTAAACCAGGAAAAGCACATAGAAACAAAAATTAAAGACTAATATCACTAATGAATATTAACACAAAAATACACAATACTCAATAAAATCTTAGCAAACAGAATCAAGTCACATATCAAAAAGAATTCATCATGATCAGGTGGGCTTTATTCAAAAGGATGCATGCCTGGTTTAACATACACAAATACATAAATGTAATTCACATCATAAACAGAAGTAAAAATAAAAACCATATGATTCTATCCATAGATACAGAAAACCATTTGAGAAAATTCAGTATCCAAGAACACTTAGGAAAATAGGCCTAGATGGGACCTTTCTTAAACTGATAGAAGCCATCTACAACAAAGCCACACCTAACATCATATTGAATGGAGAAAAACTGAAACCACTTAAAACTGGAACCAGACAAAAATGTTCACTATCATCAGTGCTATTCAACAGTGCTGAAAGATCTAGCCAATGCAATTAGGCAAGAGAAGAATATCAAGGGTATCCAAATGGGGACAGAGGAGGTCAAACTATCACTCCTTGCTGTGATCTTAGAAAATCATAAAGACTCAATTACATGACTTCGGGAAGTAATAAAAAAATACAGATTATGTCTTGGGATATAAAATCAGAATTCACAAATCAGTAATCTTCAAATATACCAACAAAAGCAAGATAAAAATTAGATCAAAGATACAATATGCTTCACAGTAGCATCAAAGAAAATGAAATACTTTGGAATATAGTTAGCAAAGAATGTCAAGGATCTCAGCAGGAACACTATGAGACCCTGAGAAAAGACATAGCAGAAGAACATAGCATGCTTTTGGCTGGGAAAATCAACATTAATGTCTATACTACCTAAATCAATCTACAGATTTAATGCAATCCCTATTAAAATATCAACATAATACTTTGAACATCTTAAAAAAATTACTTCTATTTTTCATGTGGAACCAGAAAACAACAACAAAAACCCTAAATAGCCAATACAATTCTACAAAATAAGAACAAATTTTCAGGCATCGCATTACCAGACCTCAGGTTATACTTCAAGTGTATAGTGATCAAAACAGCATGGTACTGGCTTAAAGATAAAGACATAGATCATGGAAGGGAATAGAGAAACTAGAGATAAAGTCAGCCTCATATGGAATCTGATCTCTGATAAAACAAACAAAAGCAAACACTGGGGAAAAGAATCGTATTTGAATAAGTGGTGCTGGGAGAACTGTTTAGCTTCATGGAAAAGACTGAAAGTGGCCTCACAGTTCTCACCACTTACAAAAATTAACTCCTAAACTCAAGCAATCCACCCATCTCAGCCTCTCAGAGGGCTGGGATTACAGGCGTGGGCCATTGCACCCAGCCTTTCATCTTTTGTAAATTGACAGCAAATTTATATTTCCAATCCTTCAAAAATAAATAAACCTTGTCTATCATTCCCCTTTAAGTATGAATTTATGTGTTATGAGGTTGTAGAGAACATTCAAAGGGCATTGGGGAATGGGGGAAAATGTATGTATGTTATTTAATTATAAATCTCTGTAGTCCTTAAATAGTTAAATCATATCTTCATGCTTTCTCCTTTATGGATGGTTTCATCATTTTAATAATGATAAATTAAAAAATGTTTGTTATATGAGTGCTTCTTCCATATCCTAAATAAAAGCTATCTCATGCAGGGAAAAAAAATTAACTCACATTGGACAAAAGATCAAAATCTAAGACATGACATTATAAAAACTCAGAAGAAAGTGAGGGAAAATTTCTGAATCTTATCAGCCCAGGAAAATAATTTATGAAGATGACCAGAGGGGAAATTACAGCAACATCAAACATAAATAAATGGAAACTGATCAAGTTAAATAGTTTCTGCATGGCTAAAGACACTGTCAACACAGCAAAGCAACAATCTTCAGAATAAGAGAAAATATTTGCATTCTTCCACATTTGATGGTCGCAAAGCAGCAGATGCTGGTGTAGGTGCAGAGAGAAGGGAACACTCCTATGGTATTGATGGATTGCAAACTAGTCCAGCCTTTATTGAAAGAAGTATGGGGATTTCTGAAAGAGCCAAAAGTACAACTTTTATTTTATCCTGCAATTCTACTACTAGGCAACTACTCAAAGGAAAAAAAAAAAAAAAAGTCATTTTACAGACATTTGCCTTCAAATGTTTATAGAAACTTAATTCACAATAGAAAATAGAAAATAGAAATAGAAAATAGAAAATGTGGAAATAACGCAAGTGCCTTACAACCCATGAATGGATTAGTGGATTAATGAACTGTGGTGTATGTATACCACGTGGTATATGTACAGTATTCAGCCATAAAAAAGATGAAGATTTTGAATCTTTTTCAACAACCTGGAGAACATTCTCCTAAGGAAAGTAACACAAGAATGGAAAAATAATCATCAGATGTACTCGATACTAAGCTGAAACTTGTAGATGAATAACTAAGGCCCACAGGAGAGAAAAACTCAAATTCAAGAAGGGGGGAAGGGAATCCTGTAAGTGGCACACTCCTGGGTGAAGGACACACTCAACTCAGACTTTACAAATTCAAACAAAGTAACACAACACAAATAAAACAGAAAAAACAAACAAGCCCACTGCTCTCATTCAAAGATAAGGCCTATGGCCCATCTTTTATAATCTGGATGAGAGGGTATACTCTTTCTAAGGGTGGTAATTGCAGAGCAATGGGTAATGTGTCACCAAAACACCCATACTTGGAACCCTGAGTTGTTAGGAAGTATACCTGACTACCTTATTGTCACCAGCTGGAGGAAATCCAAGCCACAGGGAAATGCGATGTGCAGGAGCTACCATCAGCTGTCTGGGTGGGGTGGGGGGGCAGGCTTTGCATACGGCCCAGGCTCTGAGCATGTGAGTGAAAGAATCTTCAGATGAGTTTAGTGCCTGGTCATTGAGTTACCATCATCCCTACCTTTGAATTTTCCCAGCTGAGGTCACTACAGAAGAAAGGGAAGACAGCTACCTGCTTTGTCCTGTATGTCAAGTCCTAATCTGAAGATTCAGTGAAGATGATGGAGTGGTTGCTTTTCCCTGCTGTTGTAGAGTAATTGTTAGGCAGCAACAGTAGCTGCCACAGAAACTGTGTTTCAGAATTGAGATGGTGCGGTTTCCAGACTTTGAGGGGTTAATAGGATGTGACCAAGGGAGCATAAGAGTGTGTGTGCTCATAAATGGGCTTATTTTGCATGTGATAATTTTAAAATATGATCCCCCCCATGCTTTGACAAGAAGTGATGTGATCCCTGTATCACTGCATGATATGTCTGACTGCTTGAATCCATCATTGGAGAGGCCAAGGGCTGGGTGACAACCCCAGCTAAGCTCTGTGCCAACAGGGAGCATCAGCTTCCAGCTGTGAGGGTAAGACATTCTAGATACAGGCGAGTTCAGCCTCAGTGTGATTCCAGCTCTAGCTAACCTTCCAACTCTCCCACCCATAGAGTCATGAGCGTGAATAAAATGCATTTTAAGTTACAATGTGTGGGATAATTTGCTATGCTGTACTTGGACCTGAAATATTCCTTTTATTTCTTTTAGGAGTCCTTACATGTTAATTGAAAAATAATTTATACACAATAAAATGGACAAGTTTTTCCAATTGCGTACACAGAGAGCACTTTTAGAATGCTCTGGGAAATCAAGTGTTCCTTTCTAAGCAATCGTCCTTTTCTTTCCAAAACAACCCCATCCTGAAAACATCTCTTCTGTGTTCTAGTACCATGGACTAGTTTATTTTTCCAGAGGTGCTCTTGAACTTAAGGTTCACATATCACAGAAACCTTTGCAACTAATTGAAGCATGTAATTACTCCCTGCAGAAAAAATTAGTGGAAATCATATATGTTTCCCTACCCTCTCTTCTAGTCCACTGGCTGAAAGCAAACACCCCAGGACACAGGACGGAAGAAGGTCAGGATTGTGACTCTCCATATATCCAAGGCCAACTGAAGGTTCACATTGGACCATTGCCTGGAAGAGAAGTTCGCTTTTATCATGTCTGCCGTATCTTATTCATTACAGTATATATCACTTTTCTTAACATATAATAGGCTTTTACAATCTAGCATCTAATTATTTAAAGAAACAAAAGAATCAGCAACTTCTCCCTACAAATTACTGAGAAAGCAAAATCATGTTGTTTAGCACAGAAGTGAGAAACAGGAGAAAGCCAGCTCCGTGGCTGACGCCTATCAATTTATTTGTGTAAAGTGCAGGGAGAACCTCTCCCATTGAACTCAGAAGGCCTAAAGAACATTGGCAGATTTCTCCCCCCATCAAAACTTTGACTGAAACCATCATTCTCTGCTTCTATCCTTACCTTAACTGTGCTTCCGAAGCACAGTAATGGAAATGCACGGTTCCATTTTTTTGTTGACATAATCTTCGTTAAGCTACCTTGATGCATTCAACTACCTCTTACTTAAGTTCTGAAGTTCTGGCTCTTTGGTGTTTATATATCAATAATTTTTGTTTGCAGTTTTAGCTTAAAAAAGAATGATCTTGTTTTCTTCTTTATACTCTTAGGAATATGTCACTGTTGCCACTGAAATCAATTCATTGGAGGAAAAGCAAATAAAATATCAACATTTTCCCCTATAATATAATTGATGACTAATACTAAAAACAGTAGATTGTAACATGAATTATTTTTAACACTTTTAACATCTGTTGTTTAATCACTGTTGGGTGATCATTTTCTGTTTGTTTTACTGCTGCTCACTCTGAGATTTTAGAACTAATATGTTTGCATTAGCTTGTGGTATTATGTCAATGTTCACTGCATGAGTAGGACATAGTCAATTTTTGGTGGTGTTTTCATTTTCAGTTTAACTCATTAATGCAAAAGTAATTTAAAATAAAACTTTTTTATTAAGTCATATACACATAGATCATGAATACATTTATGCATATGTGCGGTACAATGTGTTGATTTTTTTAATACAATTTGACATGGTTACATCAAACCAATCAACAACTTTCACCTCATTTACTTGATTATTGTGTTAAGACATTTATGTTCTACACTTGACAGATTTGACTTGTATCCTTGCAATATGCTCCATAGGTGTGGTCCCGCCGTTTACCCTCCTCGATCAAACCTCTCCTCTCCCCTCCCTTCCCACTCCATTTCTCTCCTTCATCCTGGGCTATAGTTGTGTTCTATCTTTCATAAGAAAGTGTGAGTAATCATAAGTTGTTTTCATAGAAGTACTGAGTATATTGGATACTTATTCCTCCATTCTTGAGATACTTTACTCAGGAGAATATGTTCCAGATTCCTCCATGTAAATATAAAAGAGGTGAAGGCTCCATCTTTTTTAAGGCTACATAGTATTCCACGGTATACATACACCACAATTTATTAATCCATTCATGAGTCAATGGGCACTTGGGTTTCTTCCATGACTTGGCTATTATGAATTGAGGCGCAATGTATAATCTGGTGCAAATATCTTTTTTTGTCAAGCGATTTTTGGTCTCTTGGATATACACCTAGTAGAGGAATTGCAGGATCCAGTGGCAGGTCAATTTTTATATCCCTGAGTGTTCTCCAAACTTCTTTCCAAAAAGAACACATTAGTTTGCATTCACACCAGCAGCAGAGAAGTATTCCCTTTTCTCCACATCCATGCCAATATCTGTAGTTTTGGGATTTTGTTATGTGGGCTACTCTTACTGAAGTTAGATGGTATCTCAAAGTGGTTTTGATTTGCATTTCTCTGATGATTAAAGATGACGAGCATTTTTTCATATGTCTGTAGACCATGCTCCTGTCTTCTTTGGAGAAGCTTCTGTTCAGGTCTCTTGCCCATTGTGAAATGGGATCACTTATTATTTTCTTATTAATAAGTTTGAGTTCTCTGTGGATTCTGGTTATCAGACCTTTGTTGGGACTCAACCATAAAACTTCTTAAGTCTAATAATATTCCCTTAAAAATTGGGATCTTCAATTTTAACTTTAAAAGGAAAGCTCAAATAATGAAAACAGACAATACTAAGTCAGTAGAAAAGAATTTGGAATGATAATTTTAATTTTGTTTTCTACATGACTTAAATATTTCTTGGTAAAATCTTTTATATTTTGCCTTTATTCCATGGAAATATATTGTTTAATATAAATTAGCAGAATATAAGAATGATCAATTTAATTTACAAAGCAGTAATACTTTTTCTAGCTTTACTAAGGTAAATAAAAGTTGTATATGTTTAAGGATATATACAATATAATGTGATATTGATATATGTGTATTAAATGATTATACCACAATCAAGCTAACTAGTATATCCATCGCTTATATCTACTCTTAGAGATCTTTATAAATTTTATGTGAGATATATACAAGCAATCCCTAGGTTATGGACAAAATATGTTCCTGAGAACATTGTTAGGTCATATTTGTACTTAACTTGGATGTGTTATGAATGGTACCTAGTAATAACAACAATACTATAATGTTATACTATTATATATTACTACAATACTGTAATACCATAATGGCTCGTGTGTAGTAAATATAATACAGTGTAATATTGTAATAATAATACCCCTGTCCTATAATAATAAGTTAAAGAAACTATTGTGTTTCTCATTTTAATTCCTAGGCTGCAAGAATGTTATGCTTATTTTGATCTTCTAACAAAATCAATAATAACCTTTCCATTTCAATAATTGATCCACTATTCTGCTTCATAATGATCGATGCTTTCAGTGGAGTGCTGCCTTTCACATGTCCCATTCTTTGCCTTTTAATCTTTATAATTGTTCCGATAGCCAAGTCACTGAAGCCTGATGCTTTCCCCAGTGGATGGTAGCATCTGGTCTTTCTTCAAACACTTAATTATTTCTACTTTCATACCCATTGTAATTACCTTTCTCTTCTCTGCAGGCTCACCTAGCCTTGCAATATACTTTCACTTTGAAGGCAGGGTCATAAAGGTAAACACAGACTCACAAAATAGAATTAAAAAGTTGAGATGAAAGTGATACTACATGCAAGTGACCACACGGACAATAAGGATAGCTGCTAGTATGGAGATACTGCACCAAGGAACCACTTACAACATGCGGACTTATTTACATGCACAGCAGAAACTAGTTCCTGAATTATTTAACTATAAATTAACCTTATGGGGAGCCTTGGAAGCCTGTTGCAATCACTAAGAAAATGCCATAAAGGCTATATTAAACAGTTTGATGAGAATATTTCAGATTGTATATGAAAACAGCACATTGTACCCTTTGTTTGCACTAATGTACACAGCTATGATTTAATAAAAAAAAAGAAAAAAAGTTCAAAATGTAAGTGTGGAATCAAGTAAGTCAGCACATCTGTAACCTGAGGACTGCCAGTATATAAATATAAACGTAGTATCACATTTTCTTTATTCCTTCATTTATTAATGAACATTTAGATTTTTTCCATATCTTGGCTATTCTAAACAATGCTATAGGTATGTATGGAGGTATCTTTGAGATGCTAATTGTAATTCTTTAGGATGTATGGACGTGGGATTGCTAAATCATTTGGTACTTCTACTTTTAGTTTTTGTTGTCACTTACGCCATTTTCCATATGGCAGTACTAATTTACATTCCCATCAACACTGTGCAAGAGTTCCCTTTTTTTTTACACCTTCACCAAAAATTATATTTTGTCTTACTAAAGTAGCCGTTCTAACAGGTCTGAGGTGATATCATTGAGGTTTTCATATGCTTGTCACTGGTGATTAGTGGCACTGATCAACTTTTCATATTCCTACTAGCAATTGATATGTCTTCTATGAAAAAATGTCTACTCAGTTTTTTGACATATTTGTTATTTAGCTTAGTTTTTTTTTTGTTTGTTTGTTTGTTTTGCTATTGAATTGATTTGCAAATATTTTCTCCCATTCCATAGGGTGTCTCTAAGTTCTGTTGATTATTTTCTTTTTAGGGTAGATGCCTTTTAATTAATGTAGCCATGTTCATCTATTTTTGTTGTTGCTGCCTGTGCTTTTGGGATTATATCCAAAAAATCCTGGACCAGACTACTGTCATGAAAATTTTTTCCTGTTTCTTTTCTAGAAATTGTATAGTATCAGGTCTTAAGCTTATGTCACAAGTCCATTTTGAGTTGAGTCTTACCAACATCACTTTTTGGAGATACCATTCTTTCCCCACAGTCTATTCTTGGCACCTTTGTCCAAGGTATGTTTACCATAAATGCCTGGTTATTTTTCCGAGCTTTTTATTCTGATGTATTGATTTAGATGTTTTTTTTAAATGCCAGTATCAAATTGTTTTTATTACTGCAATTTTGTGACATACAGTATTTTAAAATCCAGAAGTAAGCTATCTCTAGATTTCT
Organism: Loris lydekkerianus; assembly: GCA_963574355.1. NCBI lineage: Eukaryota > Metazoa > Chordata > Mammalia > Primates > Lorisidae > Loris > Loris lydekkerianus. Next base: position 28,990 of record CAUYPK010061429.1, read on the forward strand.
TCTTCTTGCTCAAGACTTTTTTGGCTATTTGGAGATTTTTATAACTAAATATAAATTTTAAGATTTTTTTATATTTTGGAGAAAATATGTGATTAAAATTTTGACAGGGATTTTCTTGAATATACAGATTACTTTGGCTTGTATAGAAATTTTAACAATAATAACTCTTCTAATTCAGGAATACATAATATCTTTTCATTTATTTGTGTCCTCAACAATCAGTGCTTTAGAGTTTTCAGTGTACAGATCTTTTACCTCCTTGTTAAATTTATTCCAATTTTATTAATATTTTATGCTTTTGTAAAATGATTATTTTTGCAATTTATTTTTTGGATAGTTCACTGTTAGTGCATAGAAACACAACTTATTTCTGTCAATTTTGTTTCCTACAACCTTACGAAATTTATTTTTTATTTTATTTTACTTATTTATTTATTTTTTTGAGACAGAGTCACAAGCCATTGCCCTGGGTGGAGTGCCGTGGTGTAATAGCTCACAGCAACCATCCACTCTTGGGCTCAAGTGATCCTCTTGCCTCAGTTTTTCTATTTTTTAGTAGCGATGGGATCTTGCTTTTGCTGAAGCTGAACTCATGAACTCAAGCAATCCACCCACCTCAGCCCCCAGAGTGCTAGGATTACAGGCATGAGCCACTCCACTGAATTTGTTTATTAGCTTTAAAAGTCTTGTAGTGAAATATAATTTCAGGGTTATTTAAAGATAAGACCATGCCATCTGCAAACAGTAACAGTTTTACTTCTTCCTTTTTGAATGAATGCCTTTATTTTTTATGACTAATTGCCTACACAATTATTGATATATGTATCTTATCTCAAAATAAAATGATTTCATGGCATAATATAATTACTTTCCCTTTTTTTTTTTTTACTCACCAAACTTGATTGCCATACCTCATTGCAGTTTGATGATTCAGTGATTCAGTCATTAGAAAAGTAACACGCTGTATTAAAATTTAGTGTGCAGCACATATTTAGAAGGTAAATATCATTTCATAAAAAATCTTCACTCATCTATGTGTGTATGTATAAACATATGCACAGTCATATTCACTGGATAAACACTGATTATTGAAAAATTCTGCATATTACATACAAAAAAAAGTAAGTCTCTGAATGTCCTGGATAACACTTTTTAAAACAGTTGGAAAATCACGAACTAGTTCAATGTTTCAATTCTGCTGTTCTAAATTTTGTATATAATGTCATGATATACTAAATTACATGATATACTAAATTACATTGCTTCCATGTATCTAATTACATCTTGCTTAATTAAATTTTTCTTTTTTAAGGGTCTTTACAAAAGATACTTTTTATATGATAAGTTTTCTGAGATTTGGTATGAACGAGAAAATCCTTATTGCATTTTTACAACTAAACAACAAATGCAAATTCTATTTTATATGTTTTCTTTTTTTTACACTTTGAATATTTACCCCAATTATTTATTTATTATTTTTTGAGACAGAGTCTCTGTTGTCCAGACTAGAATGGAGATCAGCCTAGCTCAAGCAACCTCAGACTCCTGGGTTCAAGCCATCCTCTCGAGTCAGCATCCTGCATAGCTGGAATTGTAGACACCCACCACAACACAGACCTTTTTTTTTTTTTTTTTTAATTTTTAGTAAAGATGGGGTCTCACTCTTACTCAGGATTGCCTCAAACTCCTGAGCTCAAGTTCTACTGCCTCAGCCTTCCAGAGAGCTAGGATTACAGGCATGAACTACCATGCTTGGCCTACTTTAATTATTTTGTCATTGTTTTGTATTATTTTCTTTTTGGCTTGTACAGTACTGTTAATCAGTCCAATGACAATGTGATTTTTTCTCCTTTTTTTTTTTTTTTTTTTTGTATTTATTCCCCTCCACCCACCCCTGCCTGGAAATTATAGCAATTTTCCCTCATTTGAGCAAGAAATATGAGCAAAATTAAAAATTTTTCTGTAATTAATCTCTTGAAAATGGCACAGGGCCTCCTCTGTCCAAGGCTGTCTCCCTTCAGTTTGCAAATTTATCCTACTCTGGTGGAACCTCACACAGCTTTTACATCAGTTTTCCTGATTCAAATATTTCCGTCTTATTTCTTCTCATTCTCCTGAGACAGTTTTCACAGGGTAAATGAACAGTTTATGCCTGCCTACCATCTTGTCAGATTGACTGACATTGTACATTATTTTAATCAATGAATGCTTTAAAAAAGAGTGTACATTTCCCTTTTCAGCTTCCTTGATGCTCACTCAAATCTCGTGTCAGTGGCGTCTGGCTTTCTTCTTGTCCTTTAAAATTAAATTGTTCTTGTTCATATCACTGACTTCTACGTTGTTAAAGCCAACACGCTTTAGCTTTGTAATCCTCTGTTTGCTAACTATTGTTGACTTTCTCATTATCAACCATTTAAATATCAGATTTGACTCCTGGATCCAATTCTGAAATCCCATTTGATTTGGCTCATATTTTGCACATCACCCACTTCCTAACAACAAAACTCCTCTGCTCAACATAGATAATAGCTTCATGGTAAAAGTTGAACTCATTTGTCATGTATACAAGTCATGCAAAACTATGTTCTATCTACATTCCACCTCACCACTCCTTTATACCATAATTTGTACATCTCTGGTCTAATCATGAATCTATAGTAACTCCATGTTTATATCCTACATGGTCCCTTATGTTTTTTGAAATATCCTGAATTTGCTCCTGCTTTGCCTACTTTTTGTCTTCAGACTTCACCTCAAGTAATGTATTTTATGTTAAGTCTTCCCTGCATCCTTCCCAGGTGTTACGGAGTGCATGTTTGTGTCCCCCTAAAATTCCTATTTTGGAACCTTAACTCCCCAGTGTGTTGACAATAAGAAATGAGGTCTTCAGGAGGTAATTAGGTTTAGATGAGGTCATGGGGAAAAAAGCCCCTTTGATGGGATTAGTGTGCTTTTATGAAAAGAAAGAGAATTGAGCTTACTATCTCTGTTATATGAGGGTGCAATAATAAGATGGCCATCTATAAACCACAAGGGGGCCTTCACCAAGAATGTGACCACCTTGATCTTGAACTTCCAGTTTCCAGAACTTTGAGTAAAACAAAACAAATCAAGAAAAAGTTTGTTCTTTCAGCCATCCAATCTGCTATTTTGTTATAGTGATCTGAACTGTCGAAGACACCAAGGAACTATAGATGTTGCTGCTCTGGTGTTCCACTACTTTTTGCACTTAAAATAAAACATATTAGAATTGTCTTGACTATTTGGTTATTAATGTGTTGGCTCCTTTAGGAGAGGGTTCATAATAGGAACTACTGCATGGTAGAGCTTTAGAATTAAATTCTTGGAATACAGTGAACACAACTTTTAGCTGCTGATATTATTATCTAGCTTATTTGCTACTCTTAAAATATAGCACTCCTTAAAACAGTACTATAGGCTCTCCACAAACATATATTAAATTTATGAATACATTAGAATATATGTTGCATTTGTGAATCATGGCATTATATAATTGTTGTGCTAGTAAATGAAACATGCATAATTCCTTGTCAAATTAGTCAGATATCCTGGATATTACTGTATTGAACATTATATAAAGATACTCTAATTAACAGGGGTGGCGAACACGCGGCTAGAGCCGCATGCGGCTCCCGGCCAAAATGAATTTCGGCTCTTTGCCTCTTATCATTATTTTGTATACTGTGGCTCTTTGCCAAGTTTGGATTTTGTTATGCTGCTTCTGAGGAGGGAC